>JASANN010000233.1:975387-1042429 GCA_031762395.1 Calameuta pygmaea | reverse complement strand
AGAGAGAGAGAGAGAGAGAGAGAGAGAGAGAGAGAGAGAGAGAGAGAGAGAGAGAGAGAGAGAGAGATAGAGAGAGAATGTACAGCCTTGAGAGTGGCCAAGGGATCCGAATTATTTGGCAGTTTGAATTTCAATTTGGTCTCTTCGCAAAAATTCCATTTCTTCGTTTTTGCCTCTCGTAATATCTTGCTCGTTTGTTTAGGTCTTACTGGAAGCTAACCAACTGGCAGCGGGGGGGTATACAGGGCGACGAAAAAGTTTTCACGCGACGAAAAGCAATCTCTACCATGATTCCCGGTGTCGCGAAATCATAACAAAGAACAATTTTATTAGAAGACAATCTCGAAGATACGCAAAAAGTCTATTACCCGTCGCGATACTCATTCAGTCGGATATTGATTATGTACGAGGAATACACGCAGTGATATCTGTTCGTCGGATGACGACAGGCATGTAAGAAAAGTGAGTGACTTCTTAGGGCCGATTTCCATTTAGCGGCTTCGTGAAATTCGCTACCCCAAGCGCTTACTGGAAGGCGCGCGCGCGCCAAGTATAAACGCAGGGATCTAACGGACATCTCCACAGAACTCTATCTCGTAACACGTCGTTTCAATTTGTCCTGCAGGGGATGGTTCTGACAAATATTGCGGCTGCTCCTTTCATCCCCTTCGTGATAGTACCTACCCTGTGAAATTGCTCGAGAGATACTCGGCTCGAGAAAACACTTTTGTTGTTTTAAGGCGGGACAGGTTTATTTACTGCCTCAGTAACCATATACTATAGAATGCGACATGTCAAGCTTCCCCGACAGACTACCGGGTATCAATGGACTCTTTCTCGTCAGTCTCCACGAATACGTTATTCGTCACTGTACTCGATAAGGAGATGCACGTTCGCGCAGCTGTCATAATTTTCAGGAAAATCTGCCTGCGATCGAAATGACTTTCACGCGTGTCAAAGTCTTTCCGGAGCTTCGAACGCGTCTCGGATCACGCTTCCATTTAACGAAAACAAATATGATTGATCACGTCGTAAAATACGGATAGGAAACGCAGAGAACGAGGATCTTATCGTACGTGCACGAGAGGGAAAGAGGAACGGGGGAGGCGACCCTTTCTGGTAGAAATTCGCAAATAAAAGCCGAATTCGAAATTGAAAATAAATCTCGCGTAAAGCGGTAACTAAGGGAGAGGAGAGCTTTTTCTTTCGGATTAGTATATAGATAGATAGTGGAAGATAGGACGATACGTTGTCTTCTGTGAAAAACTATCATAGCCTATAAATATAGTAGTCTTCGGATCCTCGGGCCGATCCTCCCTAAGGAACTTCGTCGGCTTGTCGGATGCCGGGGAAAAGTTTTTTATTTATGAAATTCGATGGGAAAAATTACGGGGTACCAAAACTGTAGTCCTCTTACTCTTTCGACGCCGAATTCGGGCCCAGCATCCAGAACAGCCGAACCCTCGGGATTTTCTCTGTTTTCACGGGATGCTCGAGGTTTTGCATCGAAATTACGGCAATCTCGAACCGGTTGCCAAGGATACGCATTTCTCGCTCGATTGAGCAACGAGAGCGCGAGATTATTCGAAAAACGTTACCTACGATCCGAGCTGTCGCTCTCTCTTCTCTCTTTCTCTTTGCGTATACATATATATTTTTTCTTTTCTTCGGCTTTCATTTTAATTCAGTCACACACACACACACACACACACTCTGCAGTCTCTTTTTCCCTTTTCCTCCAAGCACGGTCCATCTCGTCCTCGCGGGACGGCTGAGAAATAATGTCGACGAGCTCCTTTTATCGCGAAGTAGTCGCGCCATTACTTTCGCAAGAGTACTCTTTTGCGCGCCACCTAAATTCGCATTCGCGAGTTTATTCTATTAGGATTCCTATAGGGGTTGTTTGTCCCCGTTCTCATTGTATACGTATATACCGTACAAATGCCAGGGACGAAATTATGCGAGTCTCACGCGGTATTGTAATTCTTTATTGAGGTCGTAGCATCGCGACGCTCCGAGGACGCCTCTGTCCTCCTATTTATGTATATCACGCGGATCGACGTCGGAATTTTCCGCGTCGTGGCGCACCGCGTCGCGCAAAAAAGAAAACGACGATAAACGTTATTGGTCCCCGGCTGTCTCACTGGGATAAATGCCGATTCTATCTGGGTCAGGATCATTAGGGACTCTGCCTTTTGTTGCGAAAAACACTGGATCCACTTATATTTTGACCATTCTCATCTCGTAGGCCGGTTTTGTCCCATGGGTCAACACCTTTTCAGCCTCAATTATTCGCCCTGCTCTTGGAGCTGGAAAAACTTGAAATCTCCATTGAACCGTGTTCACCTTTCTTCGTCTCTTTGGACTTTCTCTCCTTCTTCTTCTTTCGTTACTTCTGGTATTGCCTCTGAGACTCTCTCTCTTTCTCTCTCTCTCACACACACTCTTCTATCCGTTTCGTTACTTATACCTCTTTATCTCGCATACATTTTATTGCGTTACATTCTATTCGCTATCTCCTGGGACGTCGTTTCTCTTTTACTATAAGAACGGATCTTATCCCATCCCTCGCGGGTTGTAAGCGTGCCATTTTAAATAGAGCTCCCCTCCTCCCTTCAACCCGTTGCTCCTTCTTTTCCGCTTTTTATATTCCTTCTCCTCTTGACACTTCAAACCTCCACTTTCCTTACTTGGCTTTCCCTATACTATTTTCCCATCCCTCTTGCCCAAGACATTTCTGCTTTTCCCCCGTACGCTAAGCGGCTTCAACTTATAATTTCAACTGTTCTTCTTCTCTTGTTTTCTTTTACTTTTTTTTTTATTTCTCTTTCTTTATTATCTCTTCCTCCGTCAACCTTTCTCGAGAAAGGTTATCCTCGAAACTTTCCAAGTTTCCGCGACTCGCCTGCGACCATATTTATCGACTATATTTTTTTGGACTTTTCGCGAAAGTACAACAAAAATTATCTGTCACAATTTCGTTTTATCCAATAGACCGTTATGGAGGTTAAAGAAGAAAAATCGAAAAAAGAAACCAATGCGCATATTCCACGTCGACAGTGAATTGGACAATAGCGGCGAACCCGCGACAGTGCTGAGTGTAGTTTGCGGCTGATTGGGATAAGCGTTGATTGATAACTAAATGGCTTTGTCCAGCCAATATTGAAGTTACGTGCTGGGTAGCATTTCTTACGTATAAAAGATATATATATATATATCCCATAGGCCATCGCTATTCATTACGAACAAAGTCGTACTTCGTTATCCATTGGTCATTCCTTTTCATTCTGTACTGTATTATTCGTTTAACATACATCTAAACTATACGTAATAGATTTTTTTTTTTATACGGACCGATCGCCATTACAAGTAACACACGTCCAATGAATAATCCACTGTTCTTTATACTAGCTTCACTTTATTTCCTTTCCCCTCTTCGTTTGCTATTTTCCATTCCTGCCAACCTTGCTGCGCCAATACTGTCTGCTACCTATACGTACATACATACAATAGTGCCATTCGAAAGCTTTGTAGTTTCCCTGCTGTCCATTTTCCGTATACGATAAGCGACACTTATCACGCCGCTATGCTTTAACGAATGAAAGTAGCCCAACTATCCATACACTTCGTAAATAATTATTTTAACTCGTGACCAGCGACCTACGTTCTATTTATATATTTATATACATACCCCACGCTACGTTTTTCATTTTCATATTTTTTTTTTTTAATACGAGTTACCGTTTCTCAAAATTGACAAAATTCCAAATAAATATTCGTCCGAAAATCGTGTGCAAGTACATCGGGTTACGCAACGCTCTGTACATCCTGGAGGAAGATTATTCAAGTATAACGTATATCTGCCTATCCAAACCCGAAGGACGAGAGGTACATAGCCAGAAGATCCTTGTGGGTTGTAGGCGAGCATAAGTGGGGTCCTAACTGAGCCCCAGGGCGATCGCTACTCGGCGACTTGGGGCCAATGAATTTTATCACTACTCATATTTATCCTGATAACCCGAACCTCCTTCCTTATGTTGCCTTGAAAATTTACCAGGCAGTTCAAAAAGATAACGTCGGAATCTTTCATATTTTTTGGGAGTTGAGTCTTAGTCGATTCAACGGTCTCGTAAAACACCTTGGGGGCTGCGGCTGTGTTACTCCTTTAGTCTATATGCATGTACTATATATATTACAAAATCGCGCCAATGCACCAGCCTTGATTCTTAGTTGCCGAACAACAGATTTCCCCGGTCGGGTTCTGCTTCTGCTTCCGTTGGGCATAATTCACTTCTGCAAACGCATACACGTATACGGTATAATACTATTCTCAGCTTTCTTTCGCTACGGCAAGATGTATATGGTGCTATTTCTACCCGGCATCCAGTTGTATCTCTGACGTAGAGTAACGAGAATAAAGTGTATGCGCTTCGCGTGGAAAAGTAAGGTTTACCATAAGATACCTATAGGTAACTGTGGATGCCCAGGTAGATGCGGAATACTAATCGAAACTCTCGGATCAGCCTCGCCTACGGGGCATTCTTGTCGGTTGAGTTCGCGGGATGTGCTATTACTCAAACATCAAACTACCGGCGCATTATAATCATTTATAGACTAGTCTTTGCATAGGAGTCTAGAGATAAAAGTAGTATCTAAATATGTATACGGCATGGGTACAAGTAGGCATCTCTGGCTATAGGGATATATATATATATATATATGTATATCTTCTACGTATGGCGTGCAGCGACGGTAGGATGGCTTTACGAAAAAGGAATCTGAAATGGTAAATATAAACTGCTAAGTAGGTGAGAGACGGTCAATAACGTGAAGCGAGTCGATGCAAAGAAGAGAAAAAATAAAATGAAGTAGCGGGCTTAAGTGAGTATAATAAATTGATCGAAGGCGGCGGGGCAATGCGGGCAACACTCTGGCTCTATTAGCCAGGAGATGCATGGTCCTTCCTCGGAGCACCCTACCCCGTACTCTAGATAGGTATTATATCTATCTGAAGGAAGATGGTTATACGTAAACCCTGTGACAAGGATAAGAGTCATCCTTTAAAGATTTAGGAAGGAGAGGCCAGTATGGAGCGAAGTCTATATAGGTATAGTTGGCTGGTCTACAGCTATATACACATACGTAGATAGTTGGATGGAGTGAAGAAGGGTTCCTACCAGGGAAAATAGGGTCTGGGATGGATGAAGGTAGAGTTTCTAATATGGCTGACTAGTTGGCAGCCGTGACTCCTTTCTTCGTCGTGTCAGCAGCCGCTTTAAGGCGATTCCAGTTCGGCGTTCTTAAAATTCTTGATTCCTCCGGGAGTCCTTTTGCCCCGGAGGTTAAGGGTCGGGCGATTAGAGGCTGAGAAAATTGGAACGCGCCTCGAAGGTATCGAGTCGCAGGGCGAATTAGGACGTTGCCTTAAATCCTGGGAACGGAGAGGATTCGATGGGTGAGGATTTGACGTCTATGGTTACGTGGACGGGAAATTTCGTGGAATCGGTTAGATAAGGAGTATATCTGGGATGCGCTTGGATTGGGAAACTCGTCGACCGGGCTCTGATAAAGGAACGAGGAAAAAGTGGAGAAGAAGAGACCAAACGACGCTGGAAGTAAAACAAAATGGGTGATGGCGACGCCGGCTAGGGGAGTCTAGCTTAACCGCCTCAATAACGATTTCGTCTGGGGACTTTTCCTCCTTTTCTTCTGTTTCCTTTTATCCTCTTCGCTTTTACGTTCAGCTCTACTTTCGAGTCGCCTCCTTTTCTTCTGCTTTGGAATTTAACGGGTCTAAGTTAATTTCGCGAATTTCTTATGCAACGGTGCATTAGCCTGGCGACAGATGTCAGCACCCTCGTCCGGGAATACCCACGGCTGCTGCATGTTCTTCGCACTCTCTCTGTTCTCTTTCTATCTTTCGCTGTTATAATACAGTAGCTGTGCACCTTTTGTCTGTATCGAGTACAGCAGACAGTTTTCACTCGAAGGGCCGTAGAATAAACTCGGCCGTCAATCCTAACGCGAATCAAGGAAAACTTGACAGGGATTCCGCACGCGGAACTACTAGTTGGCACTCGTTAGCCAACCCGTCAGGGAATAAACTTTCTTCTTGTGCGCCCGCGGTCTCTGGCACGTCAATTCTCCGGTTGTTTTGTAGTCTAACGACAGAAACTGCGATACCATCCTTGAGTGCTAATAGTAAGTACCCTGGGCGTTTCGGGCGTCAGTACAGCATTATTCATTCGCTGTGACTCCTCGTTCGTAAGTAAAGTTTTTTTTTTTTTTTGAAATATTAGACATATTTAGGGAAGGCAAAAATAACAATGAAAATTGAATATCGTTAAGAATGTTGCATGTTTTAGTAGGGATCACAAAGTTTTAATCAATCGTCATGGAGTCCGCTGAACATCAATATCGATGAAGGGTTTTCGATTATTTTAGGGTTCTTCGTCTAATAGAGGAAATACCCCAGAGGATTGGGAATCCGGCAAAGTGTTGGAGAGAAGTGGATCAAACAAGACTACAGAAAGAAAAGGGTGAGGCGAGAGCTGGAATGAGAGGGACGAAGGCCGCGTACAAAAAAAAAGGCATCGTAGGCTGTCGAAGGAGAAAGAGAGAAAGGCAAAAAGACTGGGGATGAAAAACGTAAGCGGAAAAAGGCAGTGAGGTTTTGGGGGGTTGTTTGATCTATACGCGCTCTTGGTCGCTCAACAACCCAGCAAATGCGAGGCCAAGTGAAAAACTAAATAAACAGTTGTGCCTTGTGAAAATACACCCTACACGAACAGTTTTCACTGGCCGCGAATATATCTAGGGATATAAAGGTGCGTCGTCGGAATAATTTCAGTAAACGATAGGGGTGGTTTTGTCGAATCCGTTTATCGATTGTCTGTCATCTTCAGATTGGTTGTCTTGTTTATTTATTTATTTTAAACGATTTTTCATACTGACGATTAGTTGATTTTTCTTTTTTATGAGTTTTCTGAATGCCCACGTGGCTCGTATTGAAATTCACTTCAGGCATAAAGATCCTGGAAGTTCTGAGGCCCCGAAGACCCAGACTGAAATTCATATTTCACTGTGTTTACGCATAGATAATATACCTAAAATAACCAAGTGACTTCGAAGCCGTATTAAATATTAATATATCGACGAATACATGAATTTCGTTAACCCCTTCGAAAACCACCCTCGCGCGATGGCAAAGTGGCTTGGCTGCCCCGTAACCCACAGACTTGAGTATGCTGAGATTGTTTGGCATACCGAGAAGATTTCGACGAATTTTTCAAACAAACCACGTTTTTCGGTTCAAGATTGTCCGCCATGCATTCCCGCCCTCCCACCCTTTCTTACGTTCAACCCTAAGCAATTTGACTTGTTCAATTTACATTTTAATATCGGTAAATATATTACGTGACACTGTAGCGTAATGTGAGGAACCTTTTCGCGAGTTTTACCGTTAAAGACTGAACTGGGGTAAAAACAATCAATACCCCCCCCCCCCCCAAACCCTCCTATCGATACTCAATTCAATTTACTTTCCCACAGAGAATCGTACGCGTTTCTAATTTTATTTATGAAAAAGAAAGTGCTATCCTCCAGACCGCATTAACGTTAAGGGCTGTAGCCTGAAGAATAAGGACACAACCGTAATATTAATGCATATCGAAGTGTTCGCGATAAGCATAGGCACTTTTCGTTAGACAGAGGATCATTTCCATGCAGCAGCGGCGTATAATAATCCATTAGTGCGATGGGCTAAATTTAGGGGGACTTGGCCCTCGTCGGAGGTTGTAAGTGCTGCTGGTGCCAAAGCTGGAGATGGAAGAGGAACCGGAGTTAGCTGACTGAGTTCGAAGTTGAATAGTGGCAGATGGATTTCTGTATACATGCATGTATACATAGCTGCATACATATGTCCTCTATACAGGTATAATGTATACCTATATACAATATATAGATATATCCCTGCCGAGCTTAGGCAGACAATTAATTTGCCAGTCGTGACTGCGGTTCACGCTTCTGTCTCTATCTTTAGAATTGATTAAGAGTGTTTAGAATCCTTGCGCAATCTGAACTTATCAGATTTCAAATTGATCGTTAAATCTAATGGGGGTTCGGGGTATTATGTATATGTATGTATACATACGGTAGTCATGTACTACGTTCTGTATATCTATTCACGTTGCTCCTTGAAGGTATGAATAATTGTAAATTTTGTAGTCAGTTTACATATACATGTATGTATATATACATATGCGATACGTTCAGAGAAATCGTTAGGTGTATATGTACTCAAGTACACTGTATAAAATCGAATCCGATTTGGGATTATCGGTTCGTGTTACTAGTATCGCTTGCACTTGTTCTCGCGTCTGGTGAAACTTTTTCTTTTCTACCATGGAACAGGAGTATCGGAACGTGACGGCTCGTCTGTTTCTTGAAACTTGAAGAAATCGAGTGGCACACCGGCAGTACGAAATCGTTCGGCGTCGAGATTCTCGAATATTTTTCTTTGTTTCTGTCTCTCTCTCTATTCTTCTTTTTTTTACATTTCTTTCTATCGCGTGCTTTCTGGTATCGCCACCTGTTACGGAAGCAAGTCCAGTTATCGCTTGGCGAGAAGCGACGGGAACATTTGCAAAGTTTCGCAGTTAACGCTTTCGGGCCGAATATATATTCTGCAGACAAGGGAATCTGGGTTACGGGCCACTTGAACTCTGGTATCTGGACGATTGTCCAGTCACGTAGAAATATGGGGTGGTCGAGGGTGAACCCAGTGGTTCGGTTCACGAAGGGAAGAAAACCGGATAATTTTGGAGGCAGCCAAGCGCATCCACTGCTGAATAGCGCGACGTTGATAAGGAAACTGTATTATTCACTGTGGAAACGTAGGAAAATCACTAGTTACATTATTTAGGACGTAGGGCAGTCCTCGTACTCATACATATAGATAGTGTGTCCAGTCTTTGACAGGAGACACCGAACAGGATTTTCATGGCGCGAAAATTGATTGTAGAAGAATAAAAAAATTTTCATACCTTGATTACCCGTTTCTCATAATTTTCCGTGCCACCCGGTATAGCACTATCAGGCAAGGAAGCAGCTCCTTACGGTGAGCTTGTTACATCCGGATAATCGCATATAATTGACACATGTTATTAGGGGTCGGGAGTGGATGATGCGGTCGCCCGTAACCCACCCTCTATCGCGATGGTCTTCACGGGGGTGGATTTCAGAAATTCAACCCGGCTGAACCGTACAGATGCGTTTTCCCGCACGGTTGATCCCTCGCATTCACCGCCTCGGCCGCAAACAAATTACTCCAAGGCCCACACCGCATCGACCCCCTCCCCCCCCCCCCTCCCGGCCCAGTCGACATTTCAGCCCCACTCGCGTTCACCAGGGATACCCAGGTCGCCTCTCCGCGCCCCTGGCTACCGCCGTTCTCATCCGCGCCCTACAACCTCTCCACGTTCTATACAAGAGCCGTATACTGTGCACCCCGGGTGTTAGCAACGCATAAAGGAAATACGTCACACCTCACGATCCATCCTCGCTACCCTCCCACCTCCCCCCACGCCGTCCTCGAGGATTACGTTGTAATGCCGCCACCATCCGATATCCCCAAGCTGTTTTCAATACGCTTCTCGGTAACCTGCAGCGTGACAATATTAATTCGCGTAGCGATAACAACGTTCGAAATTCAATGTCTACGTTAATTCAATAGGAACGTCAGGGCTAGTTTCACGTGCTTCTTTTAAATCTCTATTTTCTATCTCCGTAATCACGAGTATTTTCATTCCTCTTGGCGACTGACGTTATTACGATATACATGGTGATAGGGCAGGTACGTACGTATGAGGGTGGCACAATGTTTTTCCTGGTTTAAATTAAACGGAAGGTACATTATTCTGAGGCTCACATTCACCCTCACGTGTGCCATGATTTGTTACACCCTGTCGAATCATTCATATCAGACCGGATGAACGTGTCGAACGATGGGGAACTGACTTGAGGGTGAGCGCGTGGTTCTGAGCTTATGGGGTAGCGACTGAATAAGGGGGTCTATAGGAAATGAGAAGAAGGGGTTATATGGCCCGGTGGCGTGCAGACAAGGCGTTATTAAAACTGCTGCTTGCTGATTAGATAAACTAATTTCCCAGCTGCATATTAAATTTTTAAATCCACCCTCCGGCCAGTGTGCGCCGTTGTGGGGTGCACCAAGTTTTATGACTTTTCGACGGAGTAAACGTATTCACCGTCTCTCTCTCTCTCTCTCTCTCTCTTTCCTTCTCTCGCTCATCCGTGAATATCGCTCTCTCTCTCTCTCTCTCTCTCTTCCACCACCCTGACACTCTCCTGTTCCTTTCTCATTACTTCAAAAACCCGTCTCGTGCCTCGCGATACCATCCCCTCTCTTTCCCACTTCAGTGAGCTAATTTGTTTATCGTCCCAGCTGATTAAGAATATCTCATGAAAATCTTAAGGGCGACCGACTATCGTTATCCCTCGTAATTATCACCTTAGCTACAATTAAAAAAATCTAACGCTACTAAAAAAAAAATTCGTAATAGAACCTTTTTTTTTTACTTACCAACTCGTCTTTTCTTGCAAAGAAATTAAAAAAAAGCACAGCGTCGCTCTGCATGTCGTGCAGCAAATGCTCGAGCTTTCGCGCAGATAGGAAATAATAGTAAACATAGAATATTATGTGGCACGTTAAACAATATACGAGCAATTATTGTAAAAGCCACCGGCGTTGCAGCCTCAACCGCCGGCGTCAACTATTACCATCGCCACCACTATTGCCAATAGCAGCAGAAGCGCTAACGTTGAAAAATAAAGTGAAGACGAAATAAAAATTCACGAACCCAACCCTCCCTCTACCTGTATACCTGAGCGTTACGGATACACCATGCTGTGCATGAAAATTATTATGTGCAATAACTTTGGTGTATTGTGATACGTGGCTACGGGATGCTGCGCTATGCATTTTCATGATGAAAATATCAGTCATCTCAAGTGGAACGGACAACGTGAGAATGCTCGTAGCCATATTTTTATCTTTGCTGGATCGAGAAAATACGTTAGTGTACACTTACCTTATGAGATATCGTTCTCTCTAATATAGTTTGAACAATTCGAGAAATTTATAATGCCATTTGCGAGGGTCAGTTATATTTGATAAAGGTTCGTTTCAATTAATATTCGTCACTTAGTTGGAACCCATTGTACTTTACTAAGTGTAACATTCTGTCTCCGTTCACCACTGACGAGAAGACTGACTGATTTATCAGGACACTTTATTGCTATAGGGATAAAAACGTCACAAGGGGTACTAAGAGCCTATAGGGTTTTATGGTTTGTCAACTCGTTAGCAGACAGTTGACGTAAATTAATATTATATATAGATATATTTTGTAATACAAGTTTACCACGATATACTTTTTCTATTCGAATTATCATTGGATATCGGAAACTACTGCTCGTGGTCACCTCATTTTGGTCAAATGGATAAAGAAAATTGGCTGGAGATATTTACATTTGACATTTTCCACAGTAAAAACTTGTGCTTCGTCGTACTTCCGTGACAGCCTTATGGTACCCACTGTCTTGCTCCTGGGGATGTAGGAAAAGTGGGTGCGCGCCCTGACGCATTGCTATAGTTTTACGTGTTCTATTTGTAACTAAAGAAAAAATATAACCGGGAACTAGGGATGAAAAGTGGAATATATTTTGTGGCTGTGAAAAAAAAAAAAATATCCTCTCCATTTGGATGCCACGAATGCATTTGCTTTAAAGTCCTTTTATATGGCCATTTGGCCGTAGTTCGGCTTTTGATTCTATAATTCAAAAATGCAATTCTGCTTAATGCAGTTTTCAGCGCGCTTAACGCTACCAGCCGCCAAAGCCAGTCAGCGAGCTCGTTCATTATTTTCGCCGAAAAAGAATCGACGTTGAAGCAACGAAAATTCAGAAGGACAAACTAAACGGAGCTTTAACCAATATTCCAGTATTTAGTATTGGTAAAATAATATGTACTAAACAAAGTATAAAATAAGTATCCAATATGTGCGAAAAGTATAAATTCAAGCTGCAACGTACATAGAAGGTTAAATAACGTGACCTGGAATAAAATTTTTTTCAATTTATAAATTTACTCGTTTCAACAAATTTTTCGCAGCAAAATCGCAAAGTTATTTTCAAAAAGCTATAGTAAGTTTAATATTATTATACCTACTAAATGCCACTTGTATAAAGTACAACTCGATGTCTGTCGGTCTTATAATAATTAATCTAATTTTTCACACGAGTCTCATATTCTCCCGAATAACCTAAAACCTTCAAAGACTCCGCTGGCCTTATTATATACCGGGGTACCAAAGAAAAAGCTGAATGGCCTAAAAGAAGATTCAGAGTCCCCCGACGCATCCGACGTATCAGTGCATTTCGCAGCTTTTTCTTCATGGATAATCGACCCTCTTCGCGCAGCTTCTTGCTCGACCCATAAACCGATAGCCACTTTTAGCACGAAGTTATTGCAAATCCAGTTCGCTGACGTTGATGATTGATACGCGTGCATCGTCAACTGATAAAAACGATATATACATATATACGTATAAAGCTGGACTGCATTTAGCTGATGCGCTATATATAGTTCCGTTTGATCGGTACGTATAGGTATATACGTACGTAGCGTCAGATATAAATTCCACAGGGGGGTACAAACGGACACGGCCTATATACTTGAATGATAGATTGCCATATGATGGCTACTCGTCTGATAAAAACCAAAATCACCGCGTGACGCAGCGATTATCAATAGGAAAAAAAAGTCCACCCCCCTATCCAATGATACCAACCGCACCCTCTCCCACCGTCATCCCCGTCCACGCTTTCGGCCCCCCTGGACCCCCTTACTCACGAAATCCCGAATAAGTCGATAACATAGATAAATAACAGCTCATCGAGCGAGTCTGAGGGCGACGGGGGGGGGGGGGAGGGGGGTTGTACGTCGTATCGGCCGAATTAGAAAAAAAAAATGTATAGTAAGTATCTACGTAATAAAAGTCGAGAGGCCGTGCGGCACGGCTAATTTTTCCCCGTAACGCAATTTCGATAACGGGCAGTGAATTTTCATAATTTTATCTCCCCTACCCCGTGGTACGGTAGATACGGTTTAAGTCGATTAAAATCGTTTGTTCTACGATACTGCAGGCTCCTCTATACTGTGTACGCCGTAACTCGTTCATCGATCAGTTATTGGATCTCTCCGATATGAACATCATAAAGGCCATGTACTTCGTTATACTCTGACCTGAAGATTCATAGTAGGATACGCGAAGGGTCTGTGTGATATTTTAAATTTCTTTTAACTCGTACGTATTTCAATGTACGTCTGCTGCGTGCACTGTGAAACGTGCATAATGTCTTGGGTATGCCTATAGCTTTATAAATCTGTCAATCTTACAGTTACATAGTCATTACGGTACGACGGGGCGAATAATCTGAATTGCAAATGTCCATCGAATGTTCAATATTATTAATACAGAGTACCTCTTTGTTGTTATTATTAATATTATTATTATTATACTCCGTGCTCGTTTCTAGGCACGTATTTATTTGATTCTTAATCAAGCTCCATTGTCGGTATACGTATTTATGGCTCTCGATTCTCTTTGGTAACCTATGAGAGATCAATTAGGCTCTAATGACAATATGAATTATGGCAATGAATTGAGAAGTATAGCTGCCTCTTGTACGTAAGGTTATAGTACTGTATTGGATATGCCCACTCGTCGTGAAAGTATATCGTGATATCCCAGTATAATGGCATACGATGTAGAGTCTCTCGAGATAATGGCAATTCTATTTTATAAATGCCAAATAATTTTCGCATTTACGTTGTAGTGACGAATTTAACGATTTGCAGAAGGACCCTCGATTGGCTGTCAGCGATCTCAAGTTAAAAACAGTTGAAAAGGAGATGAGTTGAATGGCTCAAGAGTGACGTCAGAGGCATTCTTGACGGCCGCGCGCAATTAATCGATTCAAAGACTGCAATTCGTTTTAGACCTATATAGGCATTTCCTTTCAACGGCCACTCGTCCGTGCCTCCATTTAATATTTGACTTTTGACTGTTTTTTGTTTTCTTTTCTTCGTCCCTTGCAAGTAGAACAATTTTGCGCAATGCTTGCTCGCGATTGCGATCCTCGACTCCAATGCTGACAGCGGCTATTGATCAATTTCATTTAGCTATGGGTAGAATAAATATAATTTTTTTTCCGAGTCACGAACGTCTGAGAATGGATTCTTGATTTTACTTTTTGCCAAAGGTCATCCAATAGATGCCAATCCGTCTAATTGTCTGGTTGGTATGTGTATATATATATATTACTTTCGTTTCATTGTTCTCTACTACAGTTATCAATGCGGTCATCGAAGTGAAACCGGATACCGAATATAATCAAATTTGCGATGTTTTACAACTTTTCCGAATTTGGTAAAAATTTCATCGGAAATTCAAAAAATAAAATTGACTATATTTTTATCGTCGTCTCGATCGCCTAAAGCCAAGCCAGTCGGTCGCCGAGAGACATCGCGAAACGTCGATGGCACAAGGCGTTTTCACGAGCGACAGTAAACGCGAGGCAAACAATTGTTCCCCATTGCCGATTAGCATAATAGAACGTTCCTTCGAACCAAGAGAATCGACGATGGGCAATTATTTCCTGGGACAGATAACGCCGCTACGATGTCACTAATTATAGACTTTTTAGCTTACACGAATGTGGCGCAGGCGTTCAGCGTGCCTGCCGGTACGACCCCACTTTTCGTATCGACGTCCTATAAAACGAGAGCGGACTTTAAAACCGGGTTGTAGGTTATAATTTTTTTTTTTACCAAATTTTCCCTGAGCTATTGCACAACGTGCGATCACATTGCCAGGACGATACGCGGATTGCGATACGACACGTCGCGCATCGCCGTTACGATAACATACACAATGCGAAAGCATTTGCACAGCCGGATGCGACATAAAGATTTTTACGGCAATGACGTATTAATTGATGGAATCAACAGTTGAACGCTCGACGAGATGCAACACACGCGGTCGTACTAAACGATGTCAATGATACCACGGAAGTGGCTCGATATTTTGATTATAGCAACGTCATAACAGCCGCGCACTACGTGTGCCAAGCTAGATGCACGTGCATTGAAAATGCCCTAGCGCAACCAGAGCCATTATGCACGCACAAGTGGCCGATATAATCTCGCCCAATTTAATAAACATATTAAGTGCAATCTGAATAATGCGACCACGGTTTAATGTCACGCTCGAGATCTCGCTGAAACATGAAATACGAAAAGTGCAACAGGAATCCTGGCGTGAAAGTGCATTACGTCAATGTGCATGTTCGGCTCTTGGGAAGTGCCACGTGACCGTGACTTTTCACCGGCTCGAGCACTTATTCACATTGTTGGGCACCAATGAAGTTCTGGATAGTTAGCAGGGACATCCTGGGCAATAAAATCGTTCGGTTCAAAGCACCGCGGTTACTGCCTCTTTGCCTATCGGAAATAATCGGTTCGTGACAGTCAGTGATCGGCAGATATGCCAATAAGGAAGGGCAGGTTGGCAGGAGTGATCTCGATAAAAGTCGTGTAGGTGGAAAGGAGCCCGAAGATCTATGGAGATGCACCGTAAGGACGCATATAAACAGGGATAAAATTACTGGTTACTGCCCTATTGACATGTCGGAGTGGCTGTCAAGGGTTTTAGATAGCACGATTACCTGGCTTCTTCGAATCTCCCTTGTCTACACGGGACTGTACCAATTGAAGCCGATCGCCGGCTGATCGTTATCTCGAAACGTATTGCACTCTGGAGGATGGGTGCTCAAGTGTCACTGCACCTTGCACTCCCTTTTGATTGGTCGTTTTATATACCTGGATACTCCTCGATTACTCGATAGATCCTTTCGAGGTTTCCCTTGTGGCTACGAGAGTCGAGCTGTACGATACTCGGTACGTCTGGAGGATGGAAGTGGAGGTTATAATAGTAGAGGTCAAAGGTTTCTACGTGGCATAGAGTCTGACTATCTTGTGAGAGAAAGAGAGATAGAGAAACTGGTGAAACGGAAATACGTGACACGGTTACTTAATATAGACTTGCTATTTCTCGATACTTCCGGCCTCCTTTATCCGCTCGAGCAAATTCGATTAAAACAATCCTTTTTTTTTGTTTCTAATTTGCCGAAAACGAGCGCTCGTTTCCAACCGACGTGATATATTTAGTACGGGTTGGATGATTTATGGGTTTGGCAAGAATGAGGGTAGTTATGTATATTCGAATGGGCCATTTTGTGTGGCTCGTTAATGGAATGTTATTAAACCATTCGTAGGAGGCTATTACGCCCTGTGTAATTATACGGCAAAATAATGTAGTGCGATTCTTCAAAATATCACTCAGGAATTTTGGTAAATTTACTCTTTGGGGACTTTCAAGAATTTTAGACTGGGACAGAGAGACGTGCAAAGAGAGTGGCTCAGTTATTGGCCCATTTCCGGAGGGGACTTGCCCCTATCTGCATCGGAACGCATAAATACGTTTAATCTTGTTTTTGCGGGACGAGTGAACCGGGCAACGGGGATATGTTTGTCACTTCTTTTTTTTTTCCACGGGTCAAAATTCAATGTGCATAAATTTGCCGGAAGAGCGGAGCGCGGGATTAAGCCGCCAATATATCTACAACCCACCACGTATATAAGGCTGGGTTCGCACGATTGCCATCCCTCCTGTACCAACGAGGGACGTTCAATCTAACCGCAAGCTTTGCTGCCGTCGATAAATTGCGAATAATCGTGAACGTATTTTACTTACCTTAATTTCTCACCCGGTATATCCGTGACGGGCTCGCACCCATAGAACCAAACGTAAAACAGGAAAGTCCTTCCAGGCTATAATAATAAGCAACAGTGCAAACGTTACCCTGGGAAAAGATACTTTCTTCGGGTTTCAGTTATAGTCTGATTTTTTTTTTTTTAAGAAAAAAGCTCTTTGCTAGCACATCCGCTGAAACTTGATACCCACGTTTCTAATTGCTCGAACGGGGTCCAATATACGCAGTAAGGTATCCAAACCTTCTGCTACATGGTACGTTTAACGGAAAATGGATGGTATGCCAGGCGAAGTGAAGAGGCTCAAGAGTGGAGAAAATGGCTGTTAGACGAGACGACAGACAACAAAACTGCTAATGGACTGGCTGGGAAGCAAGGATGCGCGGATGTCTAACGTACGCAAAGAGATGCCAGATAAGTACACACTCGACTATCAGGAACGCTGTTCGACGTTACTTATGTCCTCATCCTTTTGGTTTGCCACGCGAAAACAATGTCTAACACAGGTCGATTATCGTCACTTGAGAAGTATCCTTGCGTGATTTAGCGACACTCTTGATACCGGAGCAAAGTTCAAAGCTTCTTTTTTTCTTTAATCTAAGAATGACACGCACCACTAGCGAACTTTATGAACGCTTTTGTGAATTGTCTAATGGCGTGGTATCATCCATGACACACCTACTATTTGGAAACGTAATAGCATAATGTACATATTCCTTGCTATCAGATTACTATCCAACAGAATAGAGCACGAGCTTCGCAAGCAGCCCTTATCGCGTCAGGCTCTTTAACGCCCCCCCCCCCACTGCCCCCCTCTGTACCCTGTAGCGGTTTGAGTTGATGCAGCTCTAAAACCCGCCGCCACCACCGCCTCCACCGCCGCCGCCATCATCATCACCGCCAATTTGACGCCTAAGACAGCCAACTCGACTCAGCAGGACTTACCTTGCCTTGATCTTCGAGACTCTCGTGCGTCGGTTTCGTCTTGTCTCATCAACTATGAATTCGGTCTTTCGTACTTGAGGAAGCTCTGTTTATTAAACTCGAATAGTGTCAGTAGCTTGCAGCGAGAATTTCCTGCTATAGTTCATAGTTACTGGATATTACGGTTTCCTTTAACATTCTGTATACGTATACATATTTTGATATAGGAGAAAGCTGGTTGCTCGTGCAGTTGGTACCCGGTATATTGTAAGAGGTTGTAACGCAAAATAATTACAAAATCGTAAAGGACGTCCAATCTATTCGTGGGACGAACGTTGCTTGGCGAACGTGCTGCCGGTAACGAAGGAACGCGGAACAAAAGGAAGAGCTTGAAAAGCTCCCGAGAACAAGGCAGAAGAAAATGAAATAAATTCGTCGGTGCATCCTGCGAAGCTTGACTGGAAACACTAAAGTCGGGGAGCGTAACTTTGCCAGCAGACTTTTTCCTGTGACGTATTATAGCGGCAGAGTTCTTGGATTCTAATATTCATAAATTCAAATTCCATCGAGTTATCGGAACGACCTAATCGTATTGCAATCAAGCGGAATGCGGAAAATAACGCGAAAGAATACTCATGAATCTGATTAGTCAATCAGAGGGACGTCGGTGAGCTTGTGGTGTGAGGATGCGGCTGAGTGGAGAAATGAAATCTTGAAAATAGGTAAAATCTTAGTGGGATAAAGAACTCGATGAAAATATATACAGTCCCTAGTAAAAAAGCTTTCACGTGAAATAGTATCCTTAGTACAGGTAATTGCAAAAACAATTCTTTACCTTAATCCTCGAGAGAGCTTCGTACTCTTCAGTATCGCATAAAATGTTTTTATATTGTAAATGCGAATTGTTTGAACAATTCAGAGTAACAGCTATTATCATCTTAGCTGTTCTTACGTACGGCTTACTGTGAACTCTATCACTCTATTTTACGTAATTACGAACTGAATGTCCCTTCGAACTAAAAGCACGAACGGAGTGTAGCTGTAAGTGCAACTCTTCTCATTATCTCGACATAGTAAATGATTATGATGAGTATGATGAGTTTTCTTTGGACATGGTTACTGGAAAACCAAAGCGTTACTTAACTTTCTTAGCAGTGAAAAGAAATTTTACTTCTCGGTATAAAAGAGCCTACCCTGTATAGAGTGTTCCATTTATCTAACTAGTTAACGAAAGGTATAGTCAGTTCGATGTAACTTCTCTGTAGGAATACAACTAGGTTGTTTAACGCTTCCGTTTATAGCTACCATTTGATACGCTTTGCTTTCAGTGAAATATCGTAAAACCAAGTGAAATAGTAGGAACTTTAATTATTTACAATAATAAAAAGAAATTACTGATTAAAATTGGTTAACAGTTTGCGATTGTGTCTCTGGGTACGTTTCATAAAAATTATCGCGAAATTAACACTGAAAGGACATTTGAAAAGTTTCGAATTTCGCGCCACTCGCTCTTACTTTTTACGGCTGTGCACAGAGACACGCGGAACAGTGGATTTTATTTATTCAAGCCGCTACACGTGTAACTTCAGTCGTGAAATTCCGAAAAGTGTTTCACGTTTATCGCAAATTCGTTAATAAAGTTTTGGGGACAAGTTGAGTACCGTCATACAACAGGATGTACGTACTTCAGATATTCATGGCTTACGAAGGGGTTTCTCTTTTTTTTTTTTCTTTTTTAAAGTGGCGAAAGGACTCACCCGTTGCTATTTTACTGAGCTTTTCTGTGACTTCTTCCGGCTCGACGAGAAAAGGCTGATTAATTCAGCACTGCTAATTGACCTGAGTGCCAAACGATTCACCCTGTCTCTACAGTTCTTTTTGTCTGTCAGCAAAGAGGGGTCTTTTTTTTTAGTTGCAATTTAGT
Organism: Calameuta pygmaea; assembly: GCA_031762395.1. Taxonomy (NCBI): domain Eukaryota; kingdom Metazoa; phylum Arthropoda; class Insecta; order Hymenoptera; family Cephidae; genus Calameuta; species Calameuta pygmaea. Next base: position 1,022,669 of record JASANN010000233.1, on the reverse strand, counting down.
CTTGCTACCACAGATACCTAGGTGCAATCATTCTCTTCGCTTTTATTTGTCTAACAAGATTAATTGAGATACCAGTAAAGTGGATGTTATTATAAAAAAGTATTTCTCTACTCACGTCAAGTTCACTGTACGGATGTGTTCCCATTTTTTGAATGATCTTTTCATTCGTTAACGACAATTTTTATAAAAGCACATAGAAGCCAGTCAGTCAGTAGATGATTTCACTTCATTCCTTGTCGCTCCGTTGTAAACGATCTTCACGCAGGTAGCAAGCCGAATGCAGTAGGTATTGACAATTGGCACAAGGGATTGCTCAAGGGTACATTGATAGAAAAGAGGCAAGTGGCAATAAAGGGTTGAGATTGCGATGGTAAATTAGTGGAAAGGCAATGGAAAAATACATTGATAGAGTAACGGAAATTGACAAATATTATATTTTACTCAAAGTATAACTCTTTGTTTTTTTTTTTACGTTAAATCAATATAAAAGTCGATCCGCTACCATTTCTGCCCGTAACTGTATTTACGGAAAACCGTAAAGCATCCCTTATTTACCCGAAGGCCATTCTAAAATTAGATACCCCGGCATACAGGTATAGAAAATCGTAACTTTGGATTCTTCACTGGAATAGAATTTCTGTCTGACTTTTACTCTCCCTTATCTACTACCGATTTGTCCTTTCTTTCTTTCCACGCTGCTCTCTTACTTCTATGTACATTCTTTGACACCCTCAAAACTCATATCCTGGATAATAAAAAAAAAAACACCATGTATATCCGTATTATCCTATACTTGATATAGCCCTATGGGAACTTTGCCAAACTTAAAGATTATTTTCGTTTCCCCGATGGGCCATTCGACCCAATCAAACGGAGCAGCAACTTCTCGCCGTATCTTTCCAGGCAAGAACATTTACGTTTTGACGTAACGCGTCGTCCTGGGCCACGTTTAATTTTATGAGCAGCAACTACAAAACTTTGATAGATTTATTTTTCTGGGTACAGATAAGACCAAATTTTCATATACATTATATGGCGCACTGATAAAATATCACGTGAACTCTCTGCAATATTGATAAGGACTATTTTGAAAACTGTGTTATCATAATTTTAATCGCCTTCTGCAGTTATCTGTTTACGATATCACAGTTACGGCGACACATGAAATCATGTAACTAAATTCATTCGAGGAGACAGCTAGTATTTCTGAAATATATATATATTTATAACCGAAATCTGTGCCAGAGTATCTACGGTCGTGGAAATCAGGATGACAACCGTAGAGTTGGCTTGTGATGCACGACGCATAGATATGCGCTATCATACCAATAACCATTCAAATAATAGTCCTCGAATGTTGCTCGCCCTGTTATGCAGGGGTTGTTACGCGAGCGATCCACGTTTTAGGAAGGGTAGTTGGTAGAACTGGAGGATGCACTAGGATGCCGTACGATGGGATACGACTTGGCAACTGCATTTTGATTCTTGGACAGATAACCAAGAATCGCTCGGCGCAAATCTAAACTGTCTCTTCGTGGAGCATTTAATCGAATTTTCGCAGATACATTCCTTACGTGTATACATGTTACGTAAGACAGTCCTACAGTGCAATTTCACGTACATATATATCTATACCTGTAGTTATCTTATGCGTGGACATATAAGACAGTGTATCCTGACATATAGACTTACCTGTTAGCAGCATCTTATATGGACCATGTAAAACGATCAATCAGTGATCTATCCTGTACCTAAAATTTTTATCCGGGATGTAATTTAATTTTTTTAACTTGTCTGTTGGAAATTTTTGAAAAACGTATTGGTAATGAATATTTAGTATCGGGATACTTATTTAGTATAAGAAATGATACTTTTCGTACAACTTTACAATTTATGTAATATATACATATAATTATTGTATTTAAGAATTTCAATATATTTCACCTGACGTCAGATGCCTTTGGTGGTTTAACGAAGTGCTTGAATTTCCTGACGGATTCCTGCGAAATATATATACAGGGTGTCCCGCAATTTATACTCTAGCGGGTATCGCCGACGTCAAGTTTCAATATACTATAAGAGAATGGTCGGGTTGTATAAAAAAAAATGGAAACAGGTTTTGAGTACATGTACATCTGCAGATATACAGTAAAGCTGTACTCATTCACTAATCTGATATTGTTTTTCGAGGCAGTTTCACGTAGCACCGTATCCCTTTCTATCATTCTCACACATCCTCTCGCCTGCCCCTTAACGACCTGCTCTTACTGCTGTTGCTACTACCTACTGGTTTTCAGTATTTTTACAGAATTAAACGAGGCGCGCCGATAACCGAAACACAATTTCCCACGAGCCATTGCGAGAGAGGCTCGTCTGCCCGATGTAATATAAATTATGAGATAGCTGGAGCAACTCGAAAAACTAGCCAGACTGCAGGGCGAAAAATAAAAACTGTCAAAGGTGGGTAAAAGTCATACAGGCGGACAATAAAACAAGATTACTTTATACTTTGCCATAGTAAACCATAATCCGTATTGGGTTACGTTCTGCTCCCGGCAACAATTCCATATTGAGGATTCGAAATAATCGAATATAAATTCCCAGAGCTTTGTGGCCACATAAAAAAATCAATTTCATCCACTGCTATCGATTTCACGAAAGTAGCCACGTTTTCAGTACAGCAAGAGTGCGTGACGCGTGACATTATCATCATGATCATTATTATTATCGTGCCAATTCTAAAGAACGTCAACGTAGCGTGTGTCCATTATCCCAACCTGAAGTCGGTGGCTTACCAAGCTTTTATAAACCGGAACAAAGGAAAACTAGAGTAGCTGAAATCGTCTCTAAAGGAACTCGCTTAGATTTCGCAAGGACGAATCCCGCGTTCCAGGTCAGTGGTACCTTGGCCAGGACGTTACGCGACTCCTAGCTCCGTCGTCCTGACGCGTCTTGACAAACGGGCACGAAGCTACGAATCCTGCAGCGCCATCCATAAGGGCCGGTCTGGTAAGGAACAGGGTGAACCTAGTGTGCGAGTATAGAATCCGCACCCAGTGCAGCTAATGTACTATATGTAATATCTATACAGATAGTGAAACCCCCTACTGGTAGCTACATGACGTGCGGAAGGGGCGGCTGAAGGTACAGACGGGCGGGGGGGGGGGGGGGGTAGGTTGGGTTCAGGGTTAGTCTAGAGTCAGATAGGCTGGCTCGGCAGGGTAGAGTAACTCAGGATGGGATAGGGTAGAACAGGGCCTTGACACACACTTAATCACGCTCTGGCGAAAGGTAAGGGAAGAGCTTGCGACTTGCTATTCGCTCTGTCTTTTCCCTTCTGTATATCATCCCTACTTGCAAGCTTTCCATTCTGTCAATTGGAAGCGCTTTGCAGAATTAAAAGCCAGCTATACCCACCCGCAGTAGACTTACGAGGATGTCTACTCCCATAGGCAGCACGTGACAATTGTCCATAGCGAACACGACGAGACGTTGATACGCAATGCATTTTAATCATTTTCTCATATGAAAATTGTCATAGGAGAATTTCCGAAACTATATCTATCCTGAATCTGCATAGGGTAATAATAATTACGAACTTCGTAAGGGAGGTTATATCGTACTTAGACATAATCATTTTACGTATAGCCAATGTGCATTGATCTATTACATAACATCAGTACCACAAGTTCCTCAGCGAACGATAACGGATCTGCTCATCTCGTAGAGATTAAAGATATAGGATGTATATTTTCGCGGCTGAAAATTCAGTTAGCTAAACTTATTCGGTGCTACAGGTATAACATGGGTATACCGAATCCCTGAAAGTACAGATGGTCGTGGGCCAAAGGATATAGGCAGGCACTAGGCCAAGGACCAAGGGAAACAGGAGAGCCGTTTGGTACGTGCTACGTCAGGCTGCAGGTTACGTATCTTGGCTATGCATACGAGCGTTTCCTCGCACGTAAACGTATCCACGTATGTGCGACAGTGCGCTTTATTAAAGTCGGTCTTATTGCGCTGGAAATTGGGCTCTGACGCGAGCTGTTCGCTCTGATTGTTGTCTCGTATTTTGTCTCTCCCGCTCCGTCTCTCGGTTCTTCTCTCTTCTCATTTCGTACTCTTTCGGCGGTACTACTGCAAGACAATCGAGCATCGGTTTACTTTGCACCTTACTTGTGTCCTTTGCCAGTCACGCTTTTTCACCGGTAGAATCTCAGAAAGCAATTTTAGACGCGATGCTTGTTTCTCGCCGTCGATTCAGGACTTACGTAATACGAAGGCGTATCGAAGATCATCGAACGTTGATTATAACGAGACGATCGCGTATACCTTGACAGCTCGGAAGACGTCAAGCTATCTTATTGAGCATTAGTTAAATGGGCAGGCAAAACATACCGTGATTTAGGGGAGTCTTGCGGGTCCTGGGGTTCCAGGAGGTAGGAGAGTGTATAAGAGACTTACACTGATTAACGTCGTAAATTTAAAGGAAAGTTTTACTCGAATGAAGCCGAGACGCTTTGGGAAGGAGACTGTCTTTTGAAATTTATTAATATTTTAAATTATGGGAAAGTACATGCCATTGCGGGCAATTTAACGTGCGCTAAGTAGAAACCCCTTGGAAAGACACTTATAGATTCTCGGCATGTTGCGCTCCTGGCTTTCGTAGTTAGGCAAGTCCCGAGGAACTGTGTCATCCTTATGTATGGTATGTGTGTGCTTTAAATAAAAATTTTATTATATACTACAAGTCGATCGTGTCCTGTACACTTACAAAGGCAGTATACTATTCCATCGCTATATACTTATATACTTGAACTAAATAATCAATGAAATTCCCAGCCAAGGCGTTTACTCGTTAAGCCGGCATTTTACCAAACTTTCAACATCGCAGGAATTCGTTCTAACGGATCTCATCTATCTTGGCTTCTCTCACTGTCTGCCTTTAATTCTATCTATATTCTATCACAATTGTTTGCTCTCTCTCTCTCTCTTACTCACGCACACTCAATCCAAGCTCCTCTCAATACTCTCTTCACTTTCCTGCCGTTCTGCTTGTAAAAGGAGGGGTGTGGAACAGGAAGGAATAATCGGAGAAAATAACGATTAAAAAATCTCAAAGCATTCGCAGACGTAAGAAATAATATTCCGTAATTCTTTCAAGATCTTCAAACTTCCACCCACTACCCCCCCACCTTGTTCTCCTTATCATCCTAGTCTCCTTCCTTCTCCTACTTGTACCTGGTATCTTCAATTTTTATTTCCTTTTCTATCTAATACCTATAGAAAACGGGTCAGTAGTTATCCGCTTCACACTCGAATGAGAACGTAGCGTCGGCTGGCTCGGCCTTCGGGACGTCCATTGAAAGCTGCCTTAACGCCTTTTTACTCGAATATTACTCAAGCCTCTTTCTCCGTCTCCCCACCACCCCTCTCCAACCTCTCCTTCTCTCTTCTCTCCTTTCATCTAGCACTATACACTCTTCCTCGCTCTTATCCTCTCGTTTCTATCTCCCTCTGACTTTCTCTCGGTTCATCTATCTGTCCTCCTTACTGTTGTTTCATCAATCTGTCGATGATTATGAATCGTCCGTATTAGAGTATTAAACGGTTTAAACATTGTGCAAGGAGAAACGCCTACCTCGTAATAAGTACTTATTGTCATCGAACGGCCTTTTGTTAACATCACCTCACGTTTCTATTTAGGAACACAATGGATGTATTACTTTTTGGTTTTGTACCGGGTGCCGCTTTATGGAATGCCAGCAAGGACTCGGCGATGAATTGAATAATGGAGTTCTTTGGAAAGTAATTAACGCTTAACTGGAAGACATATACTTTTTTTTTCTTTCTGTTCAATCAAAGTAAAAAAAAGAAAGTCTGCCTATTAGTAATTGCTCGAATAATTTTTACAAAGACCTGTGTATTTACATTGATCGATATTACGTGTCAGACTTTTAGGATCGGCAGCCTATAAAAATTTTGTAATAAAATCAACCGATTCCCTGTCATCGAATCGACGTCGTGTTAACGGGGATGAACCCTGTGGGCACTCTGTGCAGATTCGTGAACCGCTCGATGATTACGGTCATTGTCATGCTAATGTTTTTCAATTTTTAGACAACTCCCAACAGACCAACTGACTGGACTGAATGTTGGTTGAGCTGCTGGGTTTTAGTGTTACTCGGAATTTCAGAGCTTGTAGATGCATTTCCCTTTGTCAGGCTGGTGCACCGCGTTCGAAAACAGATTCCTGTGTACAAAGGAATGACGCTATTGCAGTAGGTAGACAGTGAGAGATATACGACGCAGTCGAATGTTAATTATTTCGCGCTAATTAAACAGACTCGAGACGTTCTCGTCCTTGACTGTCATTCCGTGACATTTTGATTACTTGAATCGTCACAGACGTCTGAGGAATCTTGAATGCCGTGCAATGTTGATCCTTATGCTGGTCTGCTCCGGATCTTCCTTCGACGTATAGATATATATATGTTTCATGGATGAATTCGAGAGAAGGACGAATTCTACGGAATTTCAGTTGGAGTATTGGCGAATCGTTTAATGGCATATTTCATGAAAACGCTCCTGTATCCGGTGATATGCCTCAGAATGTAATTGACGAGACACGCTATGGTTGCACGGATACTGCACCCTTGCTGATCCACCCTCCCTTCGCCACTCAGCTTTTAAAACCCCTAGAATCGATAAACCCGTTGCAACATCAGTCTTTTCCATTCTTTCGCTACGTCACCTTCTGGGGGCAGGTATGCATGGTTAATAGACAAAAATCATAATAATTACAAATTGCGGCTGAGAAGGAGACACACGGATCGATGAATTTCTGATTAAAAGAATTTTATCTCAATCTATAAAGTATCGATTGATTCAATTAATAACTAAAGTACGAAAAATATTGCTATACTTATATGACATCCTTGATTAAATTCTAAAGTCTCTGGAAATAAAGCAGTTGTAAGTATATTGTTACAGCGTAGACTAAGATCTTAACGCTACGCAACTTTGGCTTTGTTCGGGACAAGTCCGAATTGCATTTTCCATTTTGTTATCAAACTCCGGGCAGTGTCTAACGATAATATCGCGAGCTAAAACGGGGCATTACGTATCCTTAGTGAGTATCTGAGGCTTCCGTGGCCGTAAGCTAGTCTTAGAGACAATTCCATTAGTGGATATGATCCTGCGTGCAACTGCAATATCTATACGATGCAGTTCCGTGTGAATGGTGTGTACCTATAGCTGCCGTACCTGGATAAAGCGTAGAGCAATGAAAAGTGTCCGAGATTGTGGTAAGCTTTACGTAGCTTTTCTATAGTAAGCTCAGTGTTGGATTGGCATAACTATACCAATACAGTGACTCTTTCTCATAAAACAAGAATTACCGAGCCATTGCTTCTCAAACAGTTTACGCAGCTTACTTTCATCTTACCAGGAACCAATTCAGGGCGATTTTATTGAGGCCTCCAGTATTACATTACAGTCCGTAGTAGCTATATGAGTGACTATACTACTTGGTTTAATTTTCTTGATTAAAGATTCACGTCGTGGATTTCTTCTTGGTGCTTGGAGCTTTCAACTATTCTGTTCGGTCAGTTCTACGATTTCTCTTTTTGAGATACATGAATCCCTAGGATGATTTTTTAGAAAAAGTCTCTTCATAGGAATAACCTTAAGACGGGTTTTCAAAGAATAAGTATTACTTGTAAAAGTAGCACTTTCTTGGCGCTGCAGGTGAAATTGAAGCTTATCGTCGAATCGAACTGCGGTTCAAAGTTCCCCGAATCATAGCATCGATACGATTTATGCGTTTTTGGAAATAATACGAAAGTTGGGGATAAATGTATTTTTTTATTTTGACTTTGATATTAATCGACCGTCGACGCTCGCCGTTTCACGTGCCATTAAATTCGCGAAGCGCCGCGACGCAAGCGGCTACTGACGCACAGCGTCCCTGTTTCGTTTTGTTTACCAGACGCATCGTTACCGCCATTAAATTAATCCCAAGCAACAGATAGGCGGATATGCATAATATGTATTGAAACCATATATGGAAATCAAGTTAGCCAACGTGACGATAAATCCGAAGAACGAAGTCTTGGGCATGTTTTGTAAATTAAAAAATTCCTATTTTTCCCTAAGCGTCCAAGGATCGGCGATTCGAATAAAAGCTCAGAGTTCAGCTTTCACAGAGACAGTAAATTATTTGTCGCTAAAGCCATTTCCAAAATTAATACGATTTATCTGGTTGGTAAAACAAAACTAATACCTTATCTACCATTGTACGGGAACAAAATAGATAGTCCGAAAAGTTGATGGATTTCCCGAGTTTTTCGACGTCGATTACGCGTTCGTCGCGACGGACGGCAATGATGACGACGTTGGAAAAATGCAGTCGGCTCGTGGGCAGAGCTCTGAAAAGGGAATAAAATGACTTTCCAAGCTGACACCATAAATAAAAGCTTAAAAGCGCGACCCAGACGTAACGCGTAGTGCCAGGATCCCAGTATGTACGCAGACGCGTGTAACGACGATTGAGGCGATCGAGTAAACGAACGCAACGCGAAGGCCAGCCGCTGATTTATCCAATACTATTTTTCCAGGGAAAGTCCTGATGGCTCCGGCGTACCGTGCAAGCCGCGCGCTGCCAGTTTTCCCCATCGGGAAATCTCCGGCAATTTTTCATTACTTGACGCGACAATGTATCTGCGCGAGCGAGTACCGGAGCACCGAGTAGTCGCGCTCTGGCTGGGCGCACTTTGTCGTGCACGATAATGTTTTCATTATTCACCGGATTATACGGTGCGTTAGCGGAAGTCAGATGGGACAACATTATGCGGCACTATCGCTAATCGAACCTGATTTACCCAGCTAGAATACCGACTCGCTCCGCTGCGAATGACTGCCAGTTTAAATGAAAAATTGCCAGTATTTATTCCCGAATAAAAAAAAAAAACCACTTGACCATTAATATCTACCTATTTTACACGTTCAACGGATAAATGGCTGTACTCTCTATTATACCGTTACCACGTGCTTCTTATATCTAGATAAGAACGTAAATAGCCAACAAAGTGAACCTTGCTTCAGTTGACCATTTTTTTTTGCAAGACTGAACTCTTTGTTTAAAAACAATAAAAAGCTTGTAGAACGAGGTTACCACTGGAGCTTTAAATTATTTGTCAGATTGAAATTTTCAAAATTGTTTACAAAGTTAAATAATTACTTTAGAAAGACCAGAAATTCGTAAAGATAATTTTAGATTATTTATACGTCTCAGTATAGACAATTAATGAGTATAAAAAATGTTATTAAAACTCAAGGTAATTATAATTCAATTACAGCATGAATGCAGGGAATATGTTAAATAGAATTTCCATTGGCAATGAAAGCATTTTACAACTTCGCTAACGGCTTTGTCACGTTTTCTCGATTGTATGCACACTTGCCATTTTCCCAGATTCTTCCATCAAAAACCAATAACGTTATATGGCATTGAGAAATTCCGAGTATCCAGGTCCTCGACAGCATCAGCTATGCCGTGGCGTATACGCCATACACGTGGAACCAAGGCTATTGTTAACAATGGCCACGATGTCCTTGCTAGCGTGCTAGCAACTTTAACCGAAACTATTTATCAACCTAACACGACAATATTAATACCAGCCACTGGCCGCCATACTGTGTGTCAACTAACTCGCCTTTAATATCGCGAGCTTAGCGGTTTATGCATTGCATAACACGTGTCAAACGGAAGCCCCAATATTCCTTGCGACTCGTCAAGAATGGCCAATAGTTCTATATGTATGCATAAATGCAAAATTCTATGCATGAATATCCCATGTGATTTTGCGGTTCTCGCCAACGTGTTCTCACCAGCAATTAGTGCACGCTCAGCAATCGCGTAATTGGCGTACTATAGGTCGGTCTGTATTTTCGACAATGATGACAAAAAAATCACTGCCAAAGGACAATTATTTTGATAAAATTGAACGCGGAATTCGCTCTCTCATCCACGTATCGTTCCGTGCGAACGCTTTTAAATTAATGCCTCGCTTGACAAATTAATTTGCTTTTAAATTAATACCATTATAGACGCGCGCTATTTTCAATTAGGTTACGCTCTAAAGTTATTTTATACATATGCTTGATATTTTTTTTTTTTTAATGGTTACTTTAACGGGAAATTTATACTCTAATATATGATTGAATGTAAAGAAATGAGTATGTAATATAGTATATGCGAAAACAAAATTTTATAAAAGTCCGTCTCTGACATTTGTACTGATAACAAGTTTTATCGTTCGAAAATATGTAGAATTCGTTATCCAGCTATAAAGAATTAATCAGATTTTCATTGGAATTGCAAGCATCCAGCAAATCCCCAATCAATGAAGCTTTTAAAGGTGCAGTCTTTGACGTATGGACTATCAGTCCACTCAAACTTTGTGATTGTTGCCTATTTGATTCATGTACGCAATACAATTATACATATATATATATATTTTAGACACATGTGAATCGTACATAAATCATACACGGATTATATATAAGTTTTAAATTAAACAAAAATAAATATTTCATTAGATTTTCTCGAAGCTTTCAAGTAATTAAGTTTCATATATAGTTAATATATGAAATACATCATAGTCTCGTAAAAAAAGTAAAAAAAAAGCCACCAAAAGCAACTCCTGATACTGCTGAGATTTGTCATCGAAAGTCAACAGGAGAAACGAACTACAATTTTCAGTGCCGATATTTGAATTGAACTCCAGAGCAATGGGGATTCTTGCCTTCACGAATTAGCCATATAGTGCTTTGACAAGATAAAAAGCTCTAGATGCGCCAAAGTAACAAAAGCTGTCTATAAGCGTAAAGAAACAATGCAAAGGGGAAAATTACAATAGGTACATACTTCCTTAAAAAAAAAAATATATAAATATAAAAAAAAAGAACGAACTCTATAGCTTCTCTATGGAAATGCGTAAAAAATATATAAATACCTTCACAGTGATTCGGTTAATTTTTAACAAAGTATGGTTGCACGTTGCTGGCATATTCCATCCGGTTGGATGGTTGCGGTCTATGGGACTTGTGCTGAACTCTGGGGGTTTAGTGCGTGGCTGAACGGTACTGCGGGAGGGGTAAGGGGGGGTTGCGAGGGATCAAAAGGTGGTAGGTGGAAGGTGGGCGTTTGTTGGGTGGGGTGGGGGGGGGGGGGGTAGGGGGGACATCGTTCGCTATTGAGGGCTCCGACGCTGGGGGTCATGAATGCTTGTCAACTGTGAGATATGATGCGTGGATTACCCTCCGAACGTCCCAGGACTCAGGGTCCTCTTGCCTAGTTTATATCCCCTCCCTTCCAACCCTTCAAATCACCCTCCACCCTTGTCGCCTCTTACCGAAGAACTATTCGCCTTGGCAGTCCCACCCTCGTTCTCCGTTTCATAGAAATTTCTCGATACCGGAAACTTCTTATCGGACCACGCCTTAACGGGTATTGAAAATAAAAATAAAAAGATACCGGCAATGTGAAGCCTACCCTTATGGATATGCCAATTTATATCGAGTAAACTCGAAGGAATCGGGTGATTCATTCTTTCGTGTTTAGTCGGATTGACAGCATCCGGTTGATAAAAAAATCAGTGCCATGTCAGAACATTAAGAATCCGTATATACAAGAGTTGCAAATCGATTCGCATAGATTGACTGGTTTTTGTTCAGATTCTAGCGAACAAAAATCCAAGGGTACAATATGGCGTGTAGAGCCCAGAGACGAACTTATTGATCGTGGAAATTGATTGCCAAGCCGAGAATGTTTACTCGATAAAATATACAGCACGGCGTGCGGCCCGAATTAATATTAGTGGTAATGGCAGGGCGACTTCATTACCCCAGTTTTTATTTGTCTCAACCCACAGCAGAGAATCTACTCTGGACGTTTCTCCTTCTGTTTGTGCCTTTTTTTTTTATTTTTACTCCAACCCATGTATTATACATGCCACGTGAATTCCGAGGAAGTCAAAGAACCTTCTGTAGGAGATGGAGAAGTGGTAATTAGGCACTTGTATTTTTGGATCTTAATTTTCATAGGTCGTCGTGAGAATTGCAGTGAGCAAACTTTTCTTTGTACTCAAAAATATACTATTTCACGTTGCACTTTATATTGACCTTTCGCTTTAGAAAAACGTCTGAGAAAAGACCTAATCAATTGGTGCATTTCGAGAAATCATAAATACCGTCGAGCAGACGTTGGAAAAAGTGGCTACGAATTTTGCTCCCGAGTCAAAAGCTCGAGCGGGTTGAAAAAGTATATAAGGTGGTGAGGGGGTCAGAGGTCGTGAAAAGGCAAAGGCCGTAGGAAATAGGAATACCGAGAACTTAGTAGAGTCAGGATACGCTGGCGCCTTGAAAAAGGAATGGAAGGGAAAAGTGAGGAGGTAGTAAAGATATGTAATAGTCGAAGGTAGAAGAAAGATGAAGGAGAATGAAAGAGGAAGCCTTGGAGAGAGAAAGAGAAAGGAGAAAGGAGAAAGGCATTCCATCAGGCAAATTGAATAGCATTTGCAGGCTGTTTCACTTGTAAACAGACAGATGATAGATGATACCTTGAGTTCTGTCGTCTGTGGAATTCTTGCGCACCTTTGCTGCCCTTATTCCTTCTGAACCAATTTCTGTACCTACCCCTCCATCCCCCTCCACCTTTAGTACGGTACTTTTGGTACCCTCGTGACGTCATTTCGCTACGAATTCTCTTTCTCGTCTTATGGTCCTGTATATACATGTATACAGTAGGTCCTTCCCACCGAACCCTCCGACCTTTTCTCTTATACTTTTGTGAAACACGCTGGGAAAACTTTCCCATTATCTAGAGATAAATTTACGCGTCGACGTGGCACTAGCTACTACACCGCTGATATCCTTCAGATAATTCCCTGGTGTGTTTATCTGGACGCGTTATCTTGAAAGGGCTATCCATCAACTGCCACGAAACGTATCCGCCAGTCGAATCAATTGCGAACCGTGATATATCGCGGATTCCCGGGAAGAGCTTTTATCATCAAATTACAATGAATACCAAGCCCGATACCTTTGAACCAATCGGACATTTTTCTAGATGATAAGAAATGGATTTTAGTCTCGCTAAGAAATTCATTTGCCCTTGTATGACTTTATCACTTCCCTATCGGACAATTCCGTGTGTCTAAAAAAATATCCTTTCGAAATACTAAATCATTTTAAATCTTTTTTCATTTCACAACTCATTCTCTATGATTGACATTAATTATATGTTTTTCAAAATTTTTTTAATTCTCCATTCTAATGCTCCACACACACTTCGTCAACGGGTTTAAGTCACGCTCACGTAGCTTTCCGTTTCCGGTTACACTGACTCCTACTACTTTGCCTTATGTTGATGAATAATTAATTAAATGCTAATATACACGGTGGTCGGTAAGCAAAGAAATTCATAACGAGTTACGGCCATTGGATCGAGAAAGATATTTAAATTAGTCCTTGTTATCGTACTCGAGAGAATTATTAATATTTCTCAAAACTCATTGCACACACCAGATCTCAATAAATTTAAACAATTCGCTTGAGGAACATTCTAAAAGGTCGCAGTTGCTACAACAAAGATTTCGTTTACCCATCATTTAAAAAGATATTACCTTTATTCGCAGAAAAGAAGGAGAAAGAAAAAAAGAGAGAAGATCTATCAATCACAGTAGTAACGGCGTCCAGAACACTGTCTGGCACTGGCAACGTAATCTACGTTGAATTATTGCCGGAAGTGGGTCATTCACGATTTGAACTAGATCGCGTAACCAGAGCGGATAATTAAAAGCCACGTTAGCATTGTGTTACGCTGCATTAGCGTTGAGCTACGCTGTATGCGGGAGCGACTACTGCAGAAACTGAAATGCTGGAAACTTCATCCTAATCTTATATAATTGTTAATTGCATCGCTATTACTTCTAGCAATCTTAGCTGCCTCTCTCAAGCGACGACGGCATTAGCTAATTACAAGCATTTCACACGTATGCCCGTTAACCGACTGTGCGGCGGAGTCGTTACGATTTCGTGGCAATTACGAGGAAGAAATTCTATCCAAGTAGTACAGGTATACAGAGACATGTGTGCACGTGGTACGATTAGGAAGAAAAGAGAAGGAGAGGGAGGGGATGTAAGTGTAAAGAGAGAAGAAAAAAAAAAGAAAAGAATTAAATTATTTTTGTTAATTTGAACGTTAACGTAAACCGTCACCCTAATGCAAAATTATTCTTTCTCTTTTGGTTAATTAAAAAAATGTCGCACCACCCTCCAGCCATCCCTACTGGCGCACCAGCTAGGTACATAGGTACCTACCACGGGAACGAGTGTCAGGATCGATACCGGAATTTCCACCGCTAAGGGAAATGTTTAAGGAGCTTCCACTCCACAGTTGGATTATCGTACTGCATCCCCTTTACGCTCGATCCTCCTTATGGAGACGCCAGTTGTAAACTAGGAATATCGGTATTCCGGGACGTATCGTCAAATGCAATATTCTTCATTGGGGATGCAGTGCGCCGTACCTTAAGAGTGTTTATATACGTCCGTCGACATTTCTACATGTCAACATAAGGTATGCATGAACGTGTTGAGTTATATGGAGTTGGTTATGAAATAACCATAGGAGGAAACTTGATAACACACTTTCGGTGTGAAACGTGCCTTCATCTTTAACAGTTATACAGAGTTCCCTGCCATTTACGTGAAATTTTCGAAATGCCTCAATTTTTCTTCGCTGCTCCCTCACTCCTCATCTGGTGCCATTGCGATCTCTTGGATGACCTGGAGTGATACGCGCGACGTAGGAGTGAGATACGGGAATGAATTTTTGAAATGAATATTTTTTTTGTTACTGGACTCGTGATTCCTCCTGCTTTGCTTGGGTGTTGGGTTTCTTGACGATGGAAACGAAAAGCGAGTGGGATGGGTTTGAGAGATCTTAAGGTGTCCTAGGCGAAATCTACCAGGAGTGACGTAGGTACGAATCTCCTAGACAAAGTTTTCTTCATTGCTTAATTATAAAAGTTGTTCATAATGCAACAGCCCGGCGGGAGACGAGAGTCCGACAAGAAGTAGCTATATGCATACCGAGAGACTAACTCCCAAATTAATTAAAAGAAATGTCACTGCGTTCTTCTTGAGATATTTTAAAACTCGAGTTTCAAAATCCGAACACGCCTTTACCAGTGGCTATACGCTTTGTTCTTAGTTTTATTAATAATCTCGGCACGTATATATAATTTTGACGGGATAATGAGAATAGAAAAATTTTCTATGTTTCAGGTGAGTCCTCAAAGGAGTTAATTTTTTTTCCAAAAGCTTATGCAACTTTAAATCCCATAACATTGATGTTCGGTGAGTGTAAGTAATTTCGTAAAGTTTCATAATTTTGCACGCGAGTCATTCGCGAGGTGAATTCTTTCGAAAATGCACTTCCCTGTCAGACGATCGACCGTCTCGAGGGCGAGGTAAATGCAGCCAGTGGTGGAGTTAGCAGGGAGGCGTTATAGCGCGGCGGTGCATAGGGGTGCACTTAGCCATATGCATGTGTGAGTTGTCGGTAAAGTAACAGGGGGGGTTGATGAGAATGTAGAGGAAGCAGACGCCGGTTGTAAGAGATCGCCGAGGTGGTCAACCAGTCTGCGCCTCTGTCTTTCGATGACTCGGCGTCATCCATAGAAAACTTCCCCTATGCGACTCTTGGGCCAGAGTCTTCCTGGAGTGCGCAGAGTTTCGAGTTTAAGGGGCTGCAGGCCGTCAGTGGAAACTTACCCGGTTCGACATATCGGAAATCACTCGGTTTCCAGTGCACCAGTGGGTACACTGTACGAAGGGGACGCACAAGGAGAGCGAGAGAGAGAGAGAGAGAACGACATAGAACGAGAAGAAAATGCAAGAGAGAGACTACAAATCTGGATCGCAATCTCATTTCGTTCACCGTTTTACTGGCATCGAGTGCATTTCGACTGCACTTCCTGCCGAGGCACATTCAAGATCGATACACTATATCCCAGTTAGCGGCAGGTTATTCCCGTGCAAATTGCACAATTTCGCGAAACGATCCCATTCAAGATATTCGCATAAGGAATAGCTTATAAAAAATACCCCAGGCTACCCCTTAGCTCCATAGGATCTTTAGGCTTGATTTTTCTAGTGAATTTTACCTGGAGTCATTCCAGTCATTGACATCCACTGGCGAAGGGTAGGCGGGTGCGCCATCAAGTGCGTAAGGTTGGGCAAGGGTGAGTGAACCCGCACGTACACCACTGGGCCTGACTTCACGTATCATTCTCTACGTATATACGACACAACCTTAGGTTACGTCACATCGATGACTCTGTACCACCCCTCGTCAGAAAAGAAATGATGAAACCTCTCTTTTACCATTTTTACTTCCCGTCGCGTCGATGACTATTCAGCTGACGTCGTAATTTCGCAGACGCTGCGAGTAATAAGGTCCCATGGTGTCAGGTAGTTGCATCTGCCAACCCACGTTCCCAGTTATTATGGCGTCATTTAGTACGCGCTAGAATTCCACCACACGTGAACTCATAATTCGTCGCTCCCTCGAATCTCGAGTTCCTATCCCGAGCACGTGTGACTGTGCCAACTATATTCAGACACCACAGGGGCGGACGTAGTAAAAGAAAAATATTAACAGTCATTTAATCTAGTATCAAAAAGCGACAATCTGGGTGGATGTTCAATTTTTGTTTAGAAAGGATCGGCTTTAATCAATGGAAATAAATTTGGACGCAATTATGATTTTACATTACGATAACGGTCACTCGTAGGATCGTTCACATGGACAGTTAGAATTTTCTTTTGACAAAACCTGGCGCAGTAATCTTTACTGTGAGAAAGAGGGTTGCCCAGCATCCGTCTGCTCGACTTCCGTTAAGCAATCATCCAACCAATCGCGGTCTAAGCACACGCCGAGCTTGTTATATTACGGCGAATTATATTACATCCGGTAGCCGGTGAGCTGCCTTCGCCGTAGGCGGATATAGATTTTGTCTGGGATTACGAGATGTTTGGTTACCTTCCAATAATTACGTGGAATTGCTAGTCGACGTTAGGGCTCCTGTTCGTTGCACCGTAATCGATGCTTCTGGAATAGAGTGCAGCGCGCTTACGTTGGACGCTGGAAGATAAATGAATTCCGCTGTACCAGAATCCACGTCCGAGGATCGAGAAGAGCCAATATTGCCTATAGCCTCGGCTTTGCCGGACGAGCTTATTTGCTAATTGAAAATTATCTCGAATTGCTTTTACCAAAGAAAACTTTCTTACCCGCTACTGATTCATCGATTCGAGTATGTACCTCGAGGAAATTACTGAATAGCCTATGTAAACGGGTAATACGTCACTGTTGCTGGAAATTATTACGTCATCGAGATCGAGCCGCCGTATAAAGTTTTTAATGGAAACTCGATTCTTTTGCTTAGTTAGCGAATTCCCAGCGAATAGCGCTTCGGTTCTCTTAGTCATAAGCAAAAAAAAAAGAAAAACAATACCAAGAACGAAGGGAAGTTGATTCACTGTGATGATGCCGGTAAAGTGGAGCAGGTCGACAGCCTCGTTTCTGAGCTTCTTCTCGAGCTGGTGAAAACAGGACTGTAGAGCAGAAGCCAAATAGACCGTCGGGACGACGGCGTTCCGCATCGTCGACTATGACGGCCGTCTTGACGTTTCTGGTACAAAAGTATGCAAGTAATAGGTGGATGCTAGGGACATTTTCTATGACGGAAGTACAGCGGTTTTGCATCCGAGAGAAAATACACGTGTGACACATTTTCACGAGGTTTTTACTATTTAGAAATATTTAACAGTCCCGTTACTCTCAATCTTCAATATCGTACCTGTACTTTGTATTTCTGCTACCATAATCTTGTACGCATCAGAACGAATACTGAATACAATCTGTCGATTGACAATCTGTTTTAAATTAATATTTAAAAGCAATATCAATAACAAATTTCTTCAAATAAACTATAAGAAATTGAATTACTTTAAGTACGCACGACATACAAGTGACACATGGTGCGCCAGTCTCGTTACAGATGTCCTACCCTTTCAGAAAAAGAGTACATACACGTTAATCGTCATCATTAAATCCGCATGTTCGATTCATTAACAAGCGTATATATACCTATAGCTATAGCGACGACGTATGGACATACAGAAACAAATCAATTACACCGAAGTCTCATGTCTCAACTGAACATCATCAGCAACTCGTCGGTTGCTCCTATCAGAAATCGCATACGTTAACCTACCCGAGGAAAAACATTTCTCCGCTTTACTTCTCTCTGACTGCAAGTGCAGCGAAGATTAATATTACTGCGCACTAATCAAAGATGAGGGTGCGCACACGTGTATACGTGTGGTGGATAAAATTATTTCAAGGAATCGAGAGCCACGTGGGTTCTCCAGAGGACTCCGAGCTGTCGCAGTACATTTTTCAGCGGTGTTCTCCCCAGTGGCCATTATATTGTTGGTTGGCGAGGGGGTAGTCGCAAGGGTGCGGGGGAGGAAGGGGGAGGTAGGAAGGGGGTCTGGAACGTATAGGCGAGGTTGTTTCACTGCTTTATGACGCGTGAATATCTCTCATCCTCTCTCCCTCTCCCCTCGGTCTTAAGACGTGGCACAATATAGTCAGCCTCCGATGTAGATGGGGCTGGCTATTCTCTGGAAGCTGTGGAGTTTCTTAAGAGTGGAACGGATAGGATTTCACTTTAGACCGCCAACCTTGGCTAGGTAACGTTCGGGTAACGCCTCAGGTTACCTCACCATCTCACCTTCGTTCGCTACCAAGGATTTCAGGGCGGCCACTCTCGCTCCTCCACTACCATATACATGCGATGCCTTGGCTCCTTTGCTTTTACGCTCCAAGAGCCGTACACAATCCTTGGGCGACAGGACGACGCTACTACAATTAGGATCAACTCGTGAGTCCTTTTTTTCTTTTCGACACGAGGCCTGTCTGGAATTTGCTCCTGTCCGATCGACATGAATAACTAACCACGCGAGATGATATTCTGATACGTAACGTTAATGTAGAGGAATTTTGATTTATATGTCATTCGTCTTTGCTGTAACTACCGTAGAAGTTTTTCAGCGGCGTAACGTTCTTAAAGTCGAGTGTTTAAGCTTTTTTTTTTTTTTTTTTTTTTAGAGAATAGATCGTTGCAATGATTTTTTTCAATGTGGAGTCGTTTATGATAAATTAGGAAATGAGTGGGCATGACGATGCTTTGCGATTTTATGAAAATATTTACGGAAAAGGAAGGCGAATATTTTCTTTGTGGTCTTTCGGAACGCCGGGACCTTTTTGGGCTTGACGAGACTGGTATACGTAAAGACTCTATCTAGAAGTGCAGCGAAGGATCTAAGCTTTATGCATAGGTTTTCATGAGAGCTGTGTTATCTATATCTATATCTGTATCAACCCCCTTATAAGTGGATGTATATACAAATATAACTATATTTGCCGGTTCTTCCCTTCAGATAAATGACGCCACTTAGAGATTAGGCGCTCGGGGAGCCATGAGTAGCAGGGAGGCATTTTCCCTGCCTACGTCGCGGAAAATGGTCACGGGTGAATTTCATTGGGACACTGTCGCCTGTGTATTACGACGCCGACTGGGTCGAGGCGGAAGTGAACACGTATTACGTAAGGGACTGCGCTAAATTTACGATTCCGTGCTCTGCTTAGTATTTTCTTGATTTCTGGCTTTTTTTTTCTTTCGTCCTTTCTTTTTTTTCTTTCTCTCTTTTCATTCTCCATGATTTCTTTCTATCCTTGCCTTTTCTTCCGATACTCCCGTACTGACTTCCGCAACGCGTATCTCTCCGTTTGCAGATGGCATCCCGGTAATCGTAGACCCGTTTCCTCTTCTCGTTCTCTCCCATCTTCTCGTTCCACGCTTATGCAACTTCCCCCCACCCCCCTCCTCCCACCTCTAACGGAAAACGGCATTTCTCGCGGTTCACGTAACTTCGACCGGGATGCCGTGGCGATGTAAAATAGAGTTCCTCGGCATAATTTTTGCGTGCAATGGCGCGAACTGATTCGGGTACCGCGAGGCGGCTCAAATCGCGCAGCAAAAATTTTGCGGCGCGTTATTCTAATGTTAAAAGTCTTTGGAACGGTTGAGAAAATGGTCGCCGGTAACAACGCAGTTGGAGTATTAATAAAGGGGTGTCAAGAGGGTTACGCCAGTCTGCGCAAAAGGAGCTGTAGAAGTATTGGTCGTAAAGTGCTAGGAAATAGCACGATGGCGTAAATAGCACAAAATTAAAGAATCGTTTTGGCTAAGTTTTCTCTTTGAAAAATTCTCTTAGCGCGCCAAGAGAAATACTTGATACCAAATACAAAGTATCACCTGTTAACGCTACTTTGCCAGTTTAAAAGTGACGTGCATTAAAGGAAAATGTTATAAGGTAATTATATATATATGTATATACGGTATACGTATATATACTTACATTATACTTACTGACTACATATATATATATATATTTACTTACGTAGGTACGTAATGGAAGTTTGCAAACTGAGAGAACTTTACGCTTGCGGTGAGAACGAGAATGGAGAATGGAGTCATGCCATAGTATTCCAAGTGATCGTTTGCCATTGTGTTCGGGTAATATTTTATCAAGATAACACGTAAAATTATGAGAGGTGTTAAATTAATGGAAGATGACGTAACTGACGAATGATGCACGTTACCAAATTTTCGATACTCGTCCACCTGTATGCCTATACGTGGCGTTAAGGAGCGTAGGAAAAAAAAACAAAATAAAAAAGAAAGATAATTCGTCTTACGCTTTTAATATTTAACAACTTTTTATCGTCGCAGGGTCGAGTCGATAACTTAATTATAGGTTGACCCGTAAAGTCAGTGTATATTCCGCGTAAAGGGGCGGGAGGGGAAGTTCTCTTGATTTACCGTATGCCCATCGGTAAAGCAACGCTTTCATTATAGCGTGATAACATTTACGCACGCTCGGCTATAACTCATACGAAATCTAGTACCTGCTTACTTATCGGTCGACTACGCTACGCCACTATAAAGTAGATTAGGTAATTCGACGGTGAATACGGTTTAAGTGGATTGCTGTTGGGTTCCCTGCGTTTATCTAATTCCTATCCGATGAGTGATACGTGCGGTAATAAATACCGTTTATTTAAGTAGTTGTTTCATTTGAAATCTAAAATCGAAAAATGGAGAAGGAGAAGGAGAGAGAGAGAGAGAGAGAGAGAGAGAGAGAGAGAGAGAGAGAGAGAGAGAGGTGAGGAAAGGTAGATAATAAAGTTTTTTATTATACGTGGGAAGATTTAAAATTCGAAATTTATTTTTAAGGACTCTAGTTTGATGTTCGGATGTGGGCGGACGTGAATTATATGTATGATATTTATATATCGAATGAATCATTGATTGATCATTTTACGTGGTTCATATGTGACCTCGTACAGGTACATGGTGACGTAATGAAATTATATATATATAGTATATAATAATAAAATAACAAGATAATGTATTATCTTGTTTCGGTATTGCTGCCAGATTTGAACGAGTCAGTTAAGCGTGACACTTAGTCGTAATTTATCTCGATTTCTTGCTGATGATAAAACGTAATTGAACGCGCTCTTAATGAATTCCGAAAAATCGAGACGATCGTAATCACCATTCTTTACTAACAAATGGACAGTCCTCCCTCCTTGAGGTGATTTGCCACTGTCATAAGTTCTCTGAGCGCTTCATTAGCATAATTTAGAACCCCATTCATCTTGTATTCAAATGGGGGTAGCACATTACATATAGCTGGATACGTATAAGAAAGATACTAACTGATAGAACGAATCTGTATATCCTTGAAACACGAATTACCTTATTTTTTTTAAGTAGGAAAAATTTCAATAAAAATCTCGTAAGGATAGCCAAGTTACATATTTCTATCGACTAAAAGTGTCCAACATATACATGTAGAAATTTTACCGAAAATTATTAAATAGTTTTTTAACCCAATCGAAGGTTCGTTAGAGATATAATTTTTTGGAAATCGAATAAATCCTCGAGCGATCGTACTGGCAGGTTAGGTTTATCTCGAGGATGCAAATATTAATTTTCACAGTGAAAAGTTCTGATTGTAAATGTAGCAGATGTACGGGCGTGCTGGTGAAGCGTTCGCAAACTGGCGACGTCAGCATTTGGGCGTCTGGCCCGAAGAGGCAAGCGAGAGTAGGTTTTCTGAAAAATGCTGGACGAGCAAGAGAGATTGCGATAGGGTAGTAAAGGTCGGGATGTGGGGAGAAGCCTGGGTTTCCTAGAGAACCGGAAGCCGAGATTGGTGTCGGTGGGTATACCTAAGGTGGGTATCCGTAGCTATATGGATAGTCAGCTAGGTAGATATACCAGAAGGAGACCAATGGCGGAAGTGGTTGAGCCACCAGGGGCACCAGGATGCCACTGGTGAAAAAGATTAAAGCAAACGAAACCCGGTCAGTTAGAGTTAATTTCCTTTGCTACCGCTTCGCTACATTCTGCTTGCCCGGCTTCCTCCCTTGCTGCTCGACTCGCCAATCTGATTTCATCTCTTTCCTCCTGGACCACGTAGGAGAAATTCGAGACATTCGAGAGATTTGATACGGGTGCGTTTTGCCTTTAAACGTGAAAATCGGTCATCGATCGGTAACCAGAGCTAACCCATAAATAAGTGGCGATAACCTGGATGAACTGGCTGTCCTATTGGATGCTGTGCGGAGGATGAGAAATCTTTCTGAAATCGTGAGAAGAGTCTTGTAGAGGTGCGGTACATGTGTGTTGCATGTGTATAGATATGGAAAAGAAATTTAAGATATGGAATAAGATGAGGAAGGGAGCGGGAAGGGATACAAGAGGGAGCCAATAATCGATTGAAAGTTGGCAATGGTTAGTTCGCAAAGTGATTTTCTACCATGGATTCAGGTTGCAGAATGTGTTAGCGTCGGTTAAAACGAAAATGCAGTTGCCTCGCGGCGCCCTGTGCGCGAGGATGAACGTTTACGTGCAATTTCCTCGAGACGACAATGAGGCTGCGGAGGAGGTTTTCGGGCCTTGGTAATTCAGTAATAACTATATTTAAACCCTGGCCCGTGCAATGACGTAACGTTCCGTAAGTAATTCATAGCCGGCGTTTCAGGCATCTCGTGTTTACGAACAATGCGAGAAGCGTCAGATAAATTTTGCACGACTGTGCACATCCGCGTGCTTGCTTATCGTACGTTAACATGGATACGTTTGCTAATTTTAACTTAGCCAAAGAACCAGTAATAAAAGCCGAGACCTTAAAAGTTGGTCCGACGTACAAATTTATTTGAAGAGAATCGTAAAGAAAAAAGAAATATTACGTACCACGTCGAAAAATTGAGTGATAAATACTATGAAAAATGGAGGATACGTGTACGTAGCAAATATTCATATGTTATATCCACCCTTGCGTGAATCACGTTGCCTGGCAATATGCATAGAATTTCGTAAGAGCGACTCACACACGTAGAAAAATATATCGCGAATAAGAGAGTTTCTATTGAATAACCTGTCGCGTCGTATGATTCGTGCATCCCCTAAGTGTGACGTAATGCGTAACGCAATGTAAATCATCACCCCAGAGAGTCGCAGGTGCCGTTCTACGAGTGGTCTGAAACGATGGGAATAATATTGAACGAAAATCCGTCTCACCTTAGGTGAGTTCAGTTGCATCCCCTGTCGGTAGAATCGCAAGGGTTAACAATGGGGGGCTGCAACCGTGCGTAGTAGAATCTGTCTGCTGACGTGATTGTGTGTGCTAGAACGAAGGGATGGAAGTTCACTGGTGAAACGAATATCGCGGCGGCAGTTGCGCCCAGCTCGTGTTCTTGTTTTGACGAGATCGCGATCGCAAGACGTCGCGAAGTTCCTTCAATAATGACGCGACTCACTCAACTTCCGGTATATCCTTGTCGTCCTGACTGTAGGACCCTATAGCAACGCCACTCTCGCTGCTTTCTCTCCCTTGAGACACCCTAGTAGTTACACCCCTTACAGACTTACTACCCCTTAGCGAGAGTTTTCAAATAGGCGTCTAGAGTCTGGTACCCTCGTCGCGACGCTTTCGACCTCGAACAGGGCGCAGGCGGGTCTTACTATACAGAGCACGCAACTTTCCTGAATGAACGTGGAGTTGCGTTTTGTATTCGACCGAAGATATAAGAGAATTGTTTCCGGAAAAAGGAGTTAAAAGTGCGTTTGAGAATTGACTCGTTAAGGGATGAAAAATTGTAGCTGTTTATGGCCAGGAGAGCCAGCGTATATAAATTTGTAGTTATAGTTGGGGCTTTAACGGGGCAAGAAAACTCCGGAAAACTTGTAGCAGGATATTCGAGTCATCCGGTGGCCTACAGGCGAGATATATCATAGGATCCTGACATAATGGAGGGCGGAAACAGAACCGCAACCTCGGGACCTTTCAAGGACAACGACCCTCGTATAATTCATCCCTCTCGTCGATCATCGATCGACGATACGAACTGGTGGCGCGCCGGAGGCTCTCGATCGTAAAGAGAGCGGAATACGTTAAAAGCGTCTATTAAATTTCTATCGACTCGACGGAAACGTCCCGAGGGTAACATCGTGCGTAGCTAGGTAGAGACGGCGGAAAGGTAGGGTTGAGAAGGCGTGGCCGGCGTCGCGAACGAAGAAGGGTGACTCTCCGTATGCAATCCCTACCTTTCTCCCATACGTGCAACTTACGATGCGTGATGCGATGCTGATGTGTGCACCCTCTTGTATTGGGGCCAGTGCAGGCGCATGTATGTGCGGCCCAACACTCTTGCGCGACAGCACAGTGTCAAAGAGTTGAAGGCGTGGAGGAAAAGGGTGCGCTAGCGTGAGCTCAGAGGGTGCAGTTAGAGTAGGAGAGTGTCTAGACAGACAGGGGTAGGTTAGGCTGACTGGCTGGCTGGCTGGCTGGCTGGCTGGCTGGCTGGCTGGCTGGCTGGCTGGATGGATCACTGGATGGCAGTTGCAGCACTGCAAGCCTGCATCGTGGGGTGAATTCTGGGGGAGGGAGTTCTCAGTCTTCCTTAAGTGAGACGTTCCCGTGTACGCCAGATAAAACTGGCTCCGTATAAGAAAAGCACAGGAAAAAGCAAGCAGCCTGATTCCAAGTTCTTTCCAGCCGGCAGGTGCACCGAGTTAGGCGTATGCCCATTATCAGTGCAGGAAGTAAAATTTTTCTAAAAACTTTAACACGGCTATCGCACCCTGTATGCTTCCTCGTTTTATTTCGTCAATAACGAAGTAGGGTAGACGTAGGGAAACCCGATTTATTTCCCAACGTAGAAGGATGCATCGAGTTCGAGTGTGCATCTCGTTTCTACAAACTCCCAGTGATATCAGCCTGGCGCTAGTGCAACATGTTTTCTTTGATCTTCCTCGCCCCCAAGCGAACACTTAGTGAACACGGAAAATTCGTTCGCCGTGTTTACGCAACGTTCGCTATCCTCAAGCTCAATGGTACTAGGTCTCTCAGTAGCGTGAATACAGAGCTAGACGCACATCGGGATCAACGGGAAGTCATGCGCCAAGATAATGGGAAGTTGAATATGGAGAACGATGTAAACAAGGAGAAAGGAAAAACAGTATCTTTAGAATGCGAATGTAGTTAAGCGCCAGGAGAAACAATGGGATCATTTGTCACCTAAGATACACTTGATTGATGCGAACAATGGATCCTGCTTGGCTCAGGCTCTTATGAAGGAAGCACTCTTTGCCATCCACTGGTCCTTCACTCCGGTGTCATACCTTATTTCCATGAGCGCGATATCAATAAGTACTCATCCACACGTTCTCTCTCTCCATCAGGCTGAATGATAAAAAATTCAAGATAGTAGCGCCACTCACTAGAACGACACCTGTATGGTTCGCCCTTCGTCACACGTCCATTCTGCCAAGAGGTCCAGTGCCATTGTGAGACGCGTGTTTCTTATATCTCCTTCCAAGGCTTTCCTGAAATTCCATTCAGCGTGCCTTAAGCCGAATTTTTCACCATCGACGTATATACGTACCGTCTTCGTCTTTGGGGGGGCGAGAAGATATATCTTGTTTTGGGCATTCGAGCGAAAATACGCACACTCGCGCGTAAGACGCATCTCTGCACACGTACGTTATACGAGCTGGGTTGATGCTAGAGAGCAAGAAAGAGAGAGACAATGGACTTTCGTAGCAGGAGCAGAGGAGATGAAAGGAGAAGGGATGCTGCAACCTTGCCATAAACGTTTAGAGAAATGCACCATGCACCAATCGATAGTTTCATCTAAGAGCAGAATGCCTGGAGATCCAACCAATAGGGAAGCCTCTCGTTCAGCTCGATCTTACCGATCTTCACAATTCGCAAGCTCCCGAAAGCTATGGCCGCGTCGCACAGGAGTTTCGAGCGTGTAATACGGACTCGGCTTTAATGGCAACCGCTGAGGAAAGGAGAAGCCATTCCCATCTCACGTGCGGCTACCGTGTGCTTCCTTAGCCTAGCTCAGCCCTCGCACCTCATATTCGATTTCAGTCTCGTACCACTTCTCAGACATGCCATGTACCTCACGCACGTTCTGCCTATGGATATTTAAATCGTTCTTTTTTTGTTTTCAATTTGACACACAGCGACGTGAATCATTAGAAATTTGGTAATGAATGTTTAGGGTGTCGTTAAAAGTTAGTCTATGGAGAAGCATAGTCTAGATACGATTTAATAGATGAAACGCATGGCATACGTTATACGTATGGCCTTCGAGAAGCATTTACGACGACGAAGTAATAAAAAATTATTTTTTGCGAATTTATGTTCGTAATCATCGATCGCGTAGACGTTTCGTGGAATCTTCGAAGAATACTATTCAATTATTTCGCATTGTTATTCGCTCAGAGATGCGGACAGTGCCGTGAGTCAAACTTTTATGGGGGCATAAAGTTCGCTCAAAGGCATTCTCTTTCCGAATACCATTCACAGGAGTTACGTCGGAACAGTGGACTGCTACATTCCGTTCTCTCGTTTTATTTGTTTCCTTATATAATGAATGAGTGGTGATTTCGTTTTCTTGACTTTTTCAATTCGTCCCGTCAATCTTGTGTATTTTCGCCAGGCTAAGTTTGACGAAATTAAGATTAAATTTCGGCCCGAGCAAAAGTGACTAACAAGAACTCCGAGGAGTTCGATCATTATAATCTTGTATTATTTGTGTAGGCAATACCGAGAATCCTAGTTCGAAGGGTTATCACTCGAAAAGCCCACGATATCTTCGTAAATTACGTATTTCGGCTTTCCGCCACATCCCGAGGGACGGAGATCTTTGTGACAAAGCAGCGATTTTATTGCTTTACTGTCGCGTGCGCCATTACTGTCTAGCAGAGATATCACACGATGCTATCGTCGAAGAGTGACAAGAGCAGAGAAACAAGTAGAACCTATATTTAATATCGTGGAAGCAGCGATTAGGCGGCCCGTAACGACCAAGTCGTAAACTTTACTATCCCTTTCCGCGACCCTCCTCAGCGTCCATTGCATAGACTAGCATTATACCACCGTCTTTTCGCGACGTTTCTAGCCATTTTGATGCGTAATTTGAAACAGAAACTTTTATGGAGAACGTTCCTTCCGTAACCGCGAAAGAAGTTCCCCGTTATAAGGGGACAACAAAGAAAAGAGCCATAACCTACGATTTCACCAACTCAGCCGTAAAGCTAGCAGACTGATGATGTAAAATCTCACGGAGTCCCATAATAATTCTCTGCCGACTGTATTTATTAAAACTCCGTACACAAGCCACAAGCGGTCCGTGGAAATAAAGTCGAGTGCACACAGGACGTACCTAGACCATGTATACCTATAGTTTATGTATACCTACGCGATTGTCTGCTGACGTGAAAGAAATTCGTTGCCTTTAAAATAATTAAGCCGGCGCGTATACACCCGGCGCATTATCCAGAAAATCGATTAATGAATTTTTCGATTAGCCAACGAGGACTGTGCGCATTATGGATTCGTTGCGATCCTTACCGACGGGGGATTTTGGTATTTTAATGGATCGTTATTGTCAATAACGATTGATTTTATGCACGAGAGAGCGACGTGCACTGTGTAACCTAGCGATCCGAAACGTGTATGACGTTTCAACGCGGATGCTCGAACACGCTCGAGTCAAAATTACGAAAGCCGTATTTCACGTTCAACGAGTATAATAAATTACGATTATAATGGCATCGAAGTAAAATGACGTTTCTCCGTGTAATTTCTGTATACGTATGACGAATAAGGCCTTATCAGTAGCTAAGAATAAAAATCGCTAGACCTTCTCTCCGCACCTACAGCGTGAAGAATTTTAACAAGCGTTGCGACCGGATACTTCTTTCTGAGTTTCATGCCTCGATCGCATCGGAAGTCCTTAAGTTAGCAGGTAATAAATGTAAGGATAATGAGGGGTTCCCGAAGGATTAAGAGTCCAGATAAGGCGTCGCCGCGTTGTATCCCTCGAGACAATGCAAGTCGCATTAACATCGGTTCGGTTCGAACTCGAAAGAAATCTTTTTACAGGTTAGCTGAAGATTACATGGAAAAACCGGTAACTATCGAACGTTCCTATTATTCTTCGTTAATATTTCACCAGTTTCAGTTACAAACACAGTTTATACTGATTTTGCTTTTCTAGTCGTTTTCCTTCCATTACTCGTTATGCCGGATCGATCGGATTGGTTACCCATTGGAATTGGATTAGCTTTGGGTGGTTCCCGTGTCGCTTCTTCGGCAAATCCAATTTCTTTGCTTGACTGATAATACTCAGGATTGGGTAGCCATCTATAAATATACACGTATCTATATGTATATATTTATGTAAAGTCCATTCAGTTTCTCTTTCCTTCCCACCTTCAAGGACAACGTGATTACCTGTACATTAAGAATTTGCTACCATAGGATTACACTTTCAATGAGGTAGATATAGAAATTCTGTAAATTATATAAATGACAGGTACCCGAGGCACTGTCGAAGGGCCTTTATTATTTCTGATCCATGTAAATCGTTATTAGAGAAATTGAATGCGACGTCAGATAACGTGGGTGACGTTGTGGCACTGTGAATTGGCTCAATTAGGAGGATTAGCAGGATCCTTAGAATGGAGAAGGCGACTGGAGGCTGTGCCGCTAAGTATCGAATGTGTAAAGCCATCAGAAACATCAAGCCCCGGGAAGACGTTGGTAGCGAGGGATGGTGATTAGTCAGAATTAGAGGAGCTATTAGTCAGTCCTTTAGTCGCAGACGATGGAAACACTGGTAATCGCTACTTGTGCTTTAGGCGCTGCTAGTGGATTAAATACAAGCCAAATCATTTTAATTAGCATCCGTCGTTTTAGCGAAAGTCCAACGGAGTCTGAGCTATCGACTTGATGATCGGATTATATGCTGGAGGCTGGAAGAGTATCCAGCCCAACCCCAGATATACCTTCCGAGTACTGTACTCACTGTATACACTATAGCTTCGCCCGAAGATCTCGAGGATAATAATAAATTGGATGTTAAGCGGTGAAAATTGGCCAATTAGGGTAGACAGCCGGCTTTTCCTCCTCGAAAGTCTTTATAGAACTAATCGCAAGGTGAAAGCGCGAATTAATTGCTCTTCCGGTTTCGCGCCTGTCTCGATCGGGACTTTTACTTTTTTTTTCTCTCTCTCTCTCTCTCTCTCTCTCTCTCTCTTCTCGCTCTATACCTTAATTATACTCTCTACCTTCAGTATCCTCCTTTAGAACGGGGTAGGTTAAGGTATTAATCCAACGAGATACTTTCTCGTAAAGAACCTAAACTGAACCCTCTAAAAAAAAAAGAAAAGCTTTGCCAAAATGCCTTTGCTTCTATACTTACTTTCTGAACAGCTACGGGATTTCACTGTGGCCGTAAATATAAGATTAGGACACAGGAATTTGAGCTGCCGGACCAGGGTGTTTCCGTGATAACCACATTATGACGCAAGCTCGGGACTACAATCTCATCATTGACGAGGATTTAATTAAGTTGTTATTCTACTCCCTCAGTTGCATTAGCATAAGGTCAGCTCGGCTAATCTGAAGTTCCCGACTAATTGTATCCTCATCGAAAGAGCATAGGGGTGCATGATGGCCTTGGTTATGCAAGATAATCAGATACTGCTCACACAGAAACTGTCTAATCTAACCGGGACAAATATTTACCGGTATATATAACTGTAGGGGTTGGGTGCCGGACGACGGTAGTTCTATCCACTCCAGTGGGAAATACTGGGGTGAAATCCGTGGGGAAAAAACATGGGTTCCACGGGGATAACGAGTTAATGATTTAATGATAAGAGAGCATGCCGACGAGAGTGTGTGGATAAGATAGGGTGCCAGGGACAACCAGATTACTCGCTAATGTGTTTAGGACGGTCTAGGTCGGGTGTCCTCTTCTTGCTAGGGGGTTCAGAAAATCATAGGGCTCCTCTTCTCGTTGTGATCTGTGTTACCCAAGTAAGAGGCTTACCCTTGTATTCCGGAGCGGTTCGAGTCGAAATTACCACTGGTCCTGACATACCTTATTCTTTTAAAAAATCATCCCTTAAGAGGGCTCAATACTGTATGCCATTAAAGTAATTGCAACTTTGGCTCAAGAGTAATTTCGAAATACTAAAAATCATGTGGTTCAAGTGGTTCGAGTTTAACGTATGACTTTCATCCCCTATAGAATTTTATTCGAAAGCGCAGCATCAGAAAGTCCCTATAATCGTTCATGGGAGCCTTTATTCCAGACAATGCAGGTAACAACGTCCTGTTTGACGTCTAGGAATGAAAGGGCTGTTCGTGTGCCCCTTGGCACTGGAAAAACAAGGTTACACGGGCCGTCCGGTCCGTTCGGTAACGTCGCTTCTGCACAAAGCCGAATCTTTCACAAAGCTCGGCTGCTGGAGAACCTAGGATTTCGTCATTAACCCGCGTACAATGCGTTTCCGCGTGCGTGGCAGAAATTCGTTTAGTGGCAGGCTAGAGTCCCGCTTCTGCTATGGCTGTTCCCGCGGGCTGTCGCAGTAGCCATTTCCCGGGAGCAAAAGCCTCGCCCGCGCCTTTCGCACCTGTCAGGTTGCGCCAAAGCCCTTTTGCTGGGGCTGATTTTGACTTCAGCCGTACAGTAGGAGGGCGCGCACGGTAAGAGCATACACACGTTCAAAGACCTATATTTCGTCCCCAGTGCTCGCACACCTACATCCTATTTCTCTTTCTTTACCTGTCACATTGTTACGTCGCAGCCTGTACTACTCCCTGAATTTTTCAGTGGGTGCCTCGTCGAGCGCCGATTCTAACACCTAATTTAACGGGTTACCGTAAACCAGATTTACAGTATTTCGTCTACATAGCTACGTTGGAAAATAATTTGAAACTCCACGTCAATGGGAAGGGGGAGGCAGTTCTGATTTTACAGTGTCTCGGGCGCATTAAAGTGCCGTTTGAATACCATCCCTAGTAACTACTATCACCTACCCAGTATCCCTTCTCCGTGAGACTTTACATGGGATATCTACGTGTACTTGTATGTACCCAGGTCCATGTGTTAAAACCATCTAACACACTCTACCCTTCTTCATCACCTTCAGCCAGCTGAAGGTATTGGCCCCACCTCCTTCTTTCACTAGGATCTCCTAGCTGCTACCAGAGTCCCACCTCATCCTCCAACACCTTCGGCTTCTCCAGCTCGTCGTCGTCCTCCAGGGTGCAGAGTGTGGAGACGCGGAAGAGCGAGCCAGGAAACGATTTAGAAACGCGAACGTGAACGTACGTATCTACGTTGGATATGTATGTACCTTGGTAACGTATGTAACATACATATGTACCGAATGAAGGCAGGCCAACCTTTACGGCTTCACCGTTAGCTCTATCCTCTTACTCTGGACTCTGCTGCCATATATGTAGATACCTCTTGGTAGGTTGGAACCTCATCCTTGGTCATGTATACAGATATAGTAGCTACTACCGTATGTATATACCAGCGCATTTATTTGAGCGGCAACCTCAAGCCATCCCCTTTATCTCATTCAGCGCCATTACCAATTGCCGTACGGCTATTCTACGCAACTTTGCCAATTTGCCACGTCTGATTTGGCGCGGCACGCGGCGGATCCCAAACCTACTGGTCGCCGGCCGATATTCGTTTTTCACGTGAATATGCAGAGCTGCTCTAGTAGTCGCGGTCAATAAGTGGCTGGTAGGGAAAATGCCAGCGACTAGCGTATCCAATAAAACGATATAAACCAGCTAATTCGGCCGGTACGATGTATTTCCGGAAATTCTTCGAAGGTTGCTGGATGCTGAAAAAAAAAAAAAGATAGATGGAGCGCAGGAACAGGGGTTGTAGGGAGGGAAAAAAATGGAAAACCAATATCGTGCCGTACCGATGAATATCGTCGTTTCACTTTATTTTTACGAATTTAGACGGAAGATTGATTACGTCAAATGGCGAATCGCCTAGCTTCCCCGAATTCATATTTATTTATATCTAGATTGTATTTTCGAATACCATAGTGATTTTCCATATCGCGTAGCATAGATCGGCGAATCCCTATATACCTCGATCGGTATCCCGTGTCTCGTTTAAGCTCGTGAGAGCAGGACGACGTATTAGAAGTATAAGGGCGCACTCGTTTTCAACTACTGAAAGTTTATTTCGGATTTTCATCAGTACGTGGCTCGTTGCTCCTTGTTTTTAATTATTGAACTTTCATCTGATTCTCGGGCACAGCTTTATCTCACACCGGAAATCGTTGTATGGGGTAGGTGTTGGGTGCGCACTTGGCTTTCGCATTGCTCTACATTGACGGTTTTACCAAGTTTCTGCAACGCGAAGAAAAAAAAAAAAATAGAGATAGTAACGACCGGAAGTCGTTCTTATTTCGCGTGAACTCCTTTAGTAATGATTTTTTTAGAGTATACTTTTCCAGTACCGTTATGATTTTTTGGACAACCAACACGTGGCGACCTACCTGCAACTACACAGTAGTGTCCCGGTATGCCGGGTGGCTGTTAAAATCTGTCATATTCTATTAGGGGTTGATGATCGGTAATGCACTCCGCTTGGGCCGCTGTTCTCCATTATATTTCATGCTTTGTCTCTATTCCTCTTTGTAATAATTTAATGCGTTTATCTCTGGCGCGCTCGGAAGGGAAAGGGTTGAACGTTAAACTCGAGCTACGGGCGATGGCCAGGGTGTGACAGGCACCCGATATTTCATAATTATTGATATCTCACGGGTTTTCCCCTACCAGCGACCTATGAAAGAGCACGCTGATAAGTGATAATATATTATTCGAAAATCATTCGAATCCGATGGATTTGGGATCGCGATATGTTCTACGAGGCTCGTGCACTCTCGACAAGTTCGAGTGGGTAACTCCTGTCTGCGTATTCGTTGTACTTTTTCCTTTTATCCTTGTACGTTTCTTCTCTGACTAGTGAACCTTTTGGACTTTTCATGTCAATACGGACTTTTACAATGGAAGAAAGGATCTCGGGATCCTTTCCAGGAATAAAAAGTCCATGTCAATGCTGGTTGTTACTTCCATGCACATATATATATATATATATATATATATATATATATATATATATATTGTTACCGGATATGAAGTTCTCTTTCTATTGAGAATTCAACGTATTTATCTCTCATACACAATTTACAAATATATCGATACATCAATGTGATATTGATAATAAGAAAGGAGTTGCGACCCAGGCGAATATTTTAAGTCACACGTGCTTTCTCATCCCTTTGCCATTTTTCTCTCTCTCTCTCTCTCTCTCTCTCTCTCTCTCTCTCTCCTCTTTACATCAATTCCACCCTGAACATTTTTTCTCGTGCGTTTCATATATCTCATTCCATCCCGATAAACGGAGTAATGGATTGTATAAAAACATTTTTTCTCCTTTAGGTATCCAGCTATCTTTAAAAATTCGTAAATTCACTGAATGTCAGATATCCACGTTATACCTATATAGAATTTGATAACTCGACAGATACTAAATGGACGAAAGATTGATCGCACGTTAAACTCCATATACGTAAAATACTTTCGCTTACGTCCACAGAGTAACTGTTATCATAAATTATACATAAGGGATGAAAATAGCAATACTCCTGCTCTCCATGTTTTCCATTATACGGATATCACTTGAAAAATCAATGAACAAAGTATTTTCATCGATTTTCTGATATACATTTATTAATAATATTAAAAGAATTTTTTTCTGAAAATGACGATTGCGGATATTCAGTTTTAACGTACATGGATAAAGCTGCCAAATTCAATTATCCTTTTGTATGTAGAATTTAATCTGACGACGGACATATACTATAGCAAAATAGAGGCCCGTGCTCATTCCATGTACTTTGTCCATTCTCAATTCGATTCCGTCACGCAGTTTTCGTTCATATTCAAACACGAAGCTGATAGAGGAAATGAATTGCTGCTCTCATAGCCCGACGACTCAGTGTAATAATAAAGTGAAGTAATTTAATCGTTATGAATAATTCGATCTAACGATCGAATTCCCGTGTAGACATCGATTCCTGTTAATAGAATTATGCGGCGATTGAGGACACATCGGGTATCATAAGGTCCTTGCTCGCTACGTCCAATAAGTGGTTGCGCTAATGGCCGCTTAAAGGACGAACTGAACCTCGTCCGTGGGTCTGTGGTGAGGTGACAAGGACAGTACTAGTTAAAGCTGGGTAACGTAGAGGAATGGCATGAACGGGAGAAGAAAGAGAGTATCTAGAGAGTTGAACTGAAGAGAGAGAGAGAGAGAGAGAGAGAGAGAGAGAGAGAGAGAGAGTGTGCGGGAATAGTGGATGGACGAGAGACTCCTTAGGGAGCTGTTTGTAATGCTACACCGAAGAGCCCAGACCAAACTCGTACCAACCTACCTACCTACCTACCTACCTACTCTCTTCGTAGACGCCTGCAAGCTGTTACGAAAGGTTCAGGACGACCGGGGATGCAGCAGTGACGAAATGAAATTTTTATATACCAACTAGAAATTCCCGTGTACTCCAGTTTTTCCTGACGTATACGAATCCCGTAACAGTAACCTGGTACGTGTCTCTGAGGTATCTGCTGGAACTGGGTTTCTAGTTGGAACTACTTCCGGTAGTGGAGTGCACTACATACCGGAAGTAAAAAGCCCCGGGAAGGATTAGAATCAGGATGTAATCCCTTGATAGAAGTGTTATCGTGCTGCTTAAATAGTAAAAGCGTGAAGTGACGCTGTCGGTGTGTTTGTCATTGCGAGGGAGATGGGAGAGCAAGAGAGAAAAATGTGTAAAGGAAACGAATGGAAATAAAAAGGGTTAGGACTTTCGGGATGTGACGTCCGGGGAATTTGAAGTTGGCGAATGGCGGGAGTCCAGTCTGCTGGAGCTGGCTTTTATCGGCTGACAAGCAACGAAGCTAAAGCCGTTAATGGCTACTCAAATATGCGCCCCGGTCCTACTATACTTCTACACCGCGGCTTTCGAACTTCATTTTCGAAAGTTTTAGCTATGTGCTTCTGGCACTTTTAAAGCTTTCATTATTTACGGGACGAAAACGCAAGACACTCCGAATAGTCAGTCGAAACCGTCTAAGGAAATGGGTGGGTAAGGTTAAATTCAAAATAGAAAAAAAGTCTACTTCAGTAGCAGCCTACTCTACTAGATTCCCAAGGGAATTATAATTTTCAAAAAAAAAAATATGTTTCATGCTTTTTTTTCATTTTGGAAAATTATCACTCTCTTTCTTGCCTAGATCTCCTTCCGTCGCAGGGACGAAGCAATTAGTAATCGGTAGGGGGGCAATTATCGCGACAAAACGAAAAACCACGTGAATACAGTTTCACGTGCTCCACACCGTAAATCTTAGGCAGCGTGCAATTAATCGGGCGCGAGGCACTCGAAAACACAGTCTGGTGGTATCGAGTTGACCTCAGGTCACCCACTGAGTCTTCTTTCTGCTCAGTATTCGCGAAGGCCAGCGTAGAGACTCGTACCAGTAGCCAAGGAGTTCGCGCTTGCCGCGAGCCTAACATAATAACAACCACCAATTAAAATACCTTATTATGGACGAACAATACGAAGATGCTGTAGGAGACAAAGGAGAAAGAAGAAGGACGAATAAAGAGGAAACTTACCCCTATATCACCAAGAAAGTAGGAAGCTATAAACGCTAATGAAGCGAAATCGAAATTAAGGATTGAATTTTTCGAACCAGGGGTAGTTCGTAGGATCAACCCCTGTTAATGAACAAATTAATGAACACGTCTTACTCCCCCGTTCAATATTTTCTCCTTTCACTTTGGACTCTATCTATTTCCAATTATTGAAAACGTATCCCCCTCTGCTCTCTCCTCCACCCCCCTCTCACTATATCGATACGACTATCGATTGGAAATTTTCAAGAGGAAGTCATAACTCACGTCTCTGCCAAGATACCTTAGTACCTCAGACGATCTGACTCCGATTCATCCCCCCGAAGGGCAATAAAATGCCATGTTACGTCCCCTTCTTATCCTGAC
The DNA here is from genome assembly GCA_031762395.1 of Calameuta pygmaea. Lineage (NCBI taxonomy): Eukaryota > Metazoa > Arthropoda > Insecta > Hymenoptera > Cephidae > Calameuta > Calameuta pygmaea. The sequence continues at coordinate 985,981 of JASANN010000233.1, read as the reverse complement.
GATCCTCGCCGGGACGTGCGAGCGGTTACTGGTGGGATATGCAAAAAAATTTGACGAGGAATCGAAACAGACAAATGATCCTTTGACTGCCTTGAATATTTTATATCCATCTTGAGGAAAAATAGGACCAGCCTCTTAAAGGAATTGCGACTCAAAGTGGCAGCCATATTCGATCTTATTACATATGTATATGGGTCTATATGACATAGGAATTTCATTGCATTAGCCCATTATACTAGTGCCTGACCCTTCAAAGGAATATACATATGTGTATATATGCATGCGTCAGAGGATATGCTTCATGTGACTCCATTCGCCTGTTTGCTTAGTTAATGTCAACGCTATTAAGCTCCAGCCGATAGGATATCGTATCCGCCACGCTTCGAACTATATATATATATATATAGACAATTCTGTAGGAATACAGTTAATTCGAACCAAAGTAGAGCTTAGAAAGGGCAAATAAAGCTAGGCAAACGATACTTTTTTTTTTTTTTTTAGAAAAGCTCAAACTGGTAGTCACGCTACTTGCTACGAGTTCAAAGTGCTAAATATCAATTTACAAACAGATACCAATTGGATCCACAATTCAACAGAGACACAATATACTCCAATACCTTATCGAATAAGATCCATCTTAGCCTCCATAAAGTGCAGTTGTCTAAAGGCTTGATTTCTTTTCTGTTGCAGGTGAGTAAACAGCCTCATGGGCACAGAGCATATTCAAACAGCGACTCATTAAATTCCTGTAGGACTTTATCCTCAGCAGGCTGCGGCGTAAACACCTCGTCATTAAGATCATTATTAACCGCGCAGCTGAGGTGTCGCGTTACGGTAAGGTCTCAGGAACTTCACGCAAACATCAACCAGGTAGATGGGGCACACTCTCGTCCTGCAAGAGAGTGCTCTCGTCAAGGGGAATCTCTCTCTCTCTCTCTTTCTCTCTCACTCTGAGGTTTTAACGCGCGGAATAAAAACCCACGCACTTCGACGTGTACGATTATTACGTGCTATAAATTCAGACAGGTATGCATATATGTATATATATATATATATATATATATATATATATATAACGATATGGGTATCTATAGAGCGCGGTATACGTAATTTTATCGATTCGATGATTATACCGTAATTAACATGAATAAACAATTACGTAATCAATCAATCAGTCAATAAAGTTACATAGAAGTTTGATAGGATAATTAATTATCTAATAGAATCAGCGAAGCGCCAGCTGCGCTGATACTTCGGAAGGACAGAAGGATAATCGACACGAAAGTCGACAAGGGTGCAATCGCAATAAATTCAAGGATACCAGGGATCCAAGAGGAGGATTCTGGGGATGAGGATGTGAAATTTTTTCCTGGTCAGGATACTTGGAAACGGCTCGCGAAGCGAACGAGCTGCACGACGCGTGACAAAAACAATATTTATCGGGTCTCGTCGCTTCTATCCCGCGCCGATGCATTTGGCCTGCACCACCGAGGACCTGCAGACTGCAGTTCTCTCTGGTGATTGATTAACGATCAGCGCTTGCATAAAACTACCAACCCATATACTTGCAGCCTCCTCTTCCTTCTCTACGCTGCGCTTTACGGTGTGTACCTTCTGCCTACTCATCGGACTGCTGCTCTTCTTTCTCTTTTATCCCTTTCCGTATCTCTCTCTCTCTCTCTCTCTCTCTCTCTCTCTTTTTTCACTCTAATCTCTCCTCTGACTGTCCTCTCCCCAGCATACCGCTACCTCCATTCTATCATCAAGCCAGTATATCTATATGTACTGTATCTTTGCTCTTCTCAAAGCGTGCATCTCTCTCCCTCTCTCTTTGCCAACTACCAAATTGCATTAGTAATAACGCATGTGCGTGTAACCGTCCACTTGCCAAAATTACTCGCACGCGAAAAACTTGCCCCGCGATACAAGTCCATGTCCACAGCGCTGGCGATTCGACGTGAATATGCGAGGATATGTATGACGAGACGCGGACTTCGCGGTTTCACCGAAGCACGGCGCTGGCATCGCCAGGATGAATTAATTCGCTCCTCGTTATCCACCTGCAACAATGTGAGACCCGAGGACGTGTGATTTTTATTAGCTCGTTAGTCGACGCGTTACTTTCGTTACTGCGTTGCGTGTGTCGATACGAGACGGTTTGAATTAGTATGTCAATTCTGTGCGATCGTACGGAGACGATAACAGTACACGAGGAGTGCCTGATGGGATATCGTCACAACAGGTACGTGTAAAATGTTCTTTAATGAGAAACGTAGAATTTTTTGTTGTTAACTTTTTCATTCTTTTGCACTGCTGCGCTGTTATGCTGCAGTAAAAAAAAAAGAAGTTATTGTGCAAGGTAAACGTGTACGGATAGCCGAGAATGAATTTTCAGAAGAAATTCAGTTCCCTTACTCGTAACTCGTCATCGGCATGTCGCTCCGTTTCCTTCTGCCGTAAAAGATCGGTCATAAGTAACGTGGCGGATCGCGCATGCGTGGAGAGAACATATCCCGGTCGTGCGTACATGCGCGCGCACGGCCAAGCAAAATTACACGGGATCCGTTTAAAAAAGTTGTCGGGGAGCAATTCGACGTTCGAGGGTTGAGTTCGGGCCACGTGTATATGCGTACTGCGAATTGCATTGTGGACGCGCACGTATAAGGATCCGAACTCCGATCGCTATTTCCGGCGTCGCTGTACAGAGAATCAAAATTCAAAATTATTCGACAAAATATTTGATCCCATCTCCGACGCGTCCATTGTGCTCTTCAGTGTAGCCACAGAGTTCGTACTGGAAGGTTCTTTCTTGAAATCCACTGAGGTAACTCTATCCCCCTAAAGTCTTCTATAAAATGCTTTTACCAAATCCTCGCCCCAATCATTATCGTTAACCCCGGATTAACAGAGTTCGCAACCGGCCGCGGGTTTTGCTTCGAGGGATATACGGTTACCTATTAGTGTAGAAAAAAAGAAGAATCCTTTTGGAAGTTAATGATTCTCTCTTGGTACTGGCAATATTGTTTCTGTCTATATATGTATTCTATATCGTACAGGTATATATGGATGATCTATTTATATAATATATATATTTTGTCTTTGTACTTTAGCCTTTTCAACTTGAACGTCCAAGACACCCTCTACTATTGACTACCCTCAAAAGTCTCTGGTTTCCGTGAAAACCTTTATGGGTTTTCTTTTTCCTGATAGACAATGGAATATAATGGAAGAACGGAGGCAAGTCGTATACGATGGTATCTTTTATTTGCAACACATAAAGAACGCGGAGATATCGTTTGACCATTTTCAAAATGAAATAGAGTCTGTCGAGAATCCATAACCAAAGGCTTCGACGTGGGTCTTCGTCGATGGGTGTTCCCGTGTTGATTGCTACGGAAAATGGAAAAATTGTTCCGTCATGGAAAACACGAATGTACCGGAAATGAGCTCGACTTTCTATGTCGACTCGAATCCGGCATCAATTCCGTTGAAAACGAGAAAAGTAAAGTCTGCATAGCTACTGGCTCTACGGACGGTATATCTATATTGTATTTAAAAAAAAATAACATACAGATATACAGCTACCTGCTGTACCTATATCTCGACGTTAACAGGAATCTCGAGAAATTGGAATGATCTTTTGATGTGTAAGGAGTCTCTCTCGTTACCGGGCACGCTTCAAAGTGCTTCTCGAGTGTGCAACGCAGAAATAACGTTCTAGGGAAATGGGAAAAGCGTAACAAGACGAAAGTAAAAAATATTGGTAAGGAAATGGGATGAAATCAGTGAATCAATTTCTTCTCGTAGAGCCAGACAAAGTCTTTTTGCTGTGTAACCTTTTGTATAGTTATACTGTAGCTCTGTTATAGACGTTCTACGTGCGTATATAGATTTACTGTACACACACGTTGGATTCCTGTATACCGTGAGATCCAGACGATTTCTCGAGATCCGTATATGCATCGACGCCGTCGAAATATTGCAGAGGTCGAATCCTGGCGAGTGCTTGTACCTTGGAAGCGACTACGGACACGGCGCGTATCCTTGCCGAAAAAGGAATCCTCGACTGGCAGGACGAAACTGCGAAGGCAATTTCGTAAAAATAATTAACATCGGCTGGTTCACGCTGGGGTATCCCGTCCTGACCGAGACTCTTTCTCTAAACACGCTCCTTGTTAAAGACCAGGGTCTTGTATCCCGGCGCAACACCCCGTAAACAAAGCATTGTTCTACGGGACTCTGTGAATTTTTCGCGAAATAAAATGTCCAGCATCCCGGAAGCCGAGTGGAGCACGGTTAATTAGGCATGGAATTAATGTGGATTCGGGAAAGGGAGTAGCCCCTTCGACGTCACGATTCGTTAACGATCAAAGACGCAATGCCGGGATAAACTGGACGAGAATGGAACCTCGTTGGAATTAATGAGTATCTCGCGATTAAAAAGTTCTACGTCGTCGCGTTGTGTTCTTTGCCGCTTAACACGAATATTGCGGCTGTAATATCGTTTGCTGGTTGTGTATGTAAAAACTCGGCCAATCTCAGATTACCGGTCGTTACGTAAACCCTTTACGTAATTACGACAAGCGCTTTGTATCTGGAGTCTATTTTCTCGTGATGTTCGCATAAGCTTTAGCGCTAAGAGATTTTATCGTTTCTTTTAATAAATAAATTTTATCCGTATTCAAGTGCTTTTCACTGGAGAGTGCTTTCTTGGAATGGCCCATAGTTGAGTATACTTGCAAGCTGCATAACGATTTTATAATTTATAATAAAATGGTCCAATAATATGATGTATATTTTTATTAGGGAAATTATCGAAATTTTATTTCTGTGATTAATACACAAATATATGAAATTTGGCATTAAGCTGTGTTGTGTATTGATTATTCATGACGTACGAGGATGACGACTATGTAGATGGTAAATGATACCAGGGAAATAGTAATTACAAGCTAAGCCAGCACCCTAGGTTTCATCCCTTAACCTCTTCGGGTTTCCTGCATAGATCACTTACACGAGTCTCCCTTACTTTGAGACGTTAGCTACGTGGTGGTGGTGGTGGTGGTGGTTGGTGCCGGCAGGACGAGTTGATATCGATTTAGAAACATTTAAATTCCATAAATATCCAACGAAACGTTGAATAACGCATGCGTCAAACATACCCCGGAGTGAAGGTGACAGCGTATCGGAGGGTGCCTGTATACAGATAATGTACTTGGATATTTTTTTTTTTTTTTTCTTTGATATGCCACGATGACACGAGGAGAAAAAAAGAGAAAATACATACAGAGAAAAATCCGTTCGATTAGAATGTAGGTCACTGTAGGTATATATATATATGTATAAGAAGGTACATATAAGATATGGAGAGATATCAAATTTTCGTTTACACGATACCAATATGACAAATCGACTTATCGTCTTGCTGGGAATAGAAAATATTCACGAAAAAAATGATACTAACTCTGAGGCCTCTTGCAGGATAGTGAAAAGTGTATTAAGATCGTAGCTGCTGATGACCTCTGGATCATGAAAAAAAAAAAAAAATGAAAAGGGGTTGGCAGCTGATATAGAAACTACAGGTAATAGATTTAGCCTGGGGATGAAATCTAGGTCGAGATCTGTTCTATATATATATATATATATCTATTGGTAGAAAGAGAAGAGATGTGTAGTAGAAGTGGATCGGATCTAGGAATAAATCATTTCTGATTTTAATCAAACGGGGAAACACTCACCCGTTACGTGAAACTCTTTTTTCCATTTATACACCCTGCTGTTTCCGTGCACCATCCCACACCCCTCTACTCAAAGACAAATTCTACTGATAATATTTGCCTTTGATTTTTTTTTTTATTATTAATACGCTATAACTTTGACGTTCCGCAACGTTATAATTAATGCAGTATAAATATAATTTTTGATGAAAATAACGGATTTGTCTGTTGCCTGTCAAGTTGGTATCGCAACAAGAACCATGACTCGTGACTTCGCGATAATTCCGATGGGATTAAAAAACAAAGTGCTATAGGCAGTTTCACGATTGATAATTTGAACAATTGAACGATGCGAGGTAACGGATCGTTATCAGAATTTCTTTCTATCTCTCTCACACACACGCGGCTTTGTGACACAGACGGAAACAATGTAAAAGGAAATGCGACTTTGCCGACGCGTAACGTTGTAATCCAACAGTACGAGGGAGTAAGGACCTGAGACCAATAGCTACGGGGATAATAGGACTTCGTCTGGCTTGAGAATTGATTTGAAAATAATTCAAGGAGATGCGACAGGATGTGAAACGAAGTCTTGATGCCATCCGCGGAGTCGCTCGAAAGTTTCCATGGAGAAAACGACCTCGCGTACAAGTGAGAGACGAGAGAGAAGTCCCCTTTTTATATAGAGATAATGGAAAGCCCGACTTTAGATTTTATTTTATTTTTTTTATTTTTTCTTCTTCTACTGCTTTATCCACATTACTATAATACGACGTACCAAAGAATTCCTAGTATGCATATACCGTGTACCAATCAGAATTCCACTTCTCGTACACACGTGACTAGGTAACGCTGTCGTAATTCTTTCTAGATTCAGGTGTAACGTGGTACAAGGCGTCTTATTAATTTCACGAATTCGCACCGTTTCTCCAGACAGGTACACATTGCTGTGCTATATGCCGTATGGCTGTACGGATGCACTCTGTGTGGAAGATCGTGTCTCGATTGCACCCGTATATACGAGGATGCAGCCTGAGGAACGTTACGATCTCCAAGTGCATACCGCGCGCACCCACCCGCAGGAATTCTCGTGTAATTAAAGTGATTCGAATCGTCGGAGGAAAAGCCGTAACTCCGACTTCATTGGCACATCGCCCCGGACATATAATGGTGACGAGGGGTGGGGTGGGGGGGGGGGGGGCAAATAATAACCGGAAACAAAACAGACGGACGAACAATGAAGCTTGCGAGCAAAGGTAATAAAATATGATAAACGTCACAAGCAGAACATTTCCCTCTTTGTTATGTGGACCGAGCTGACCGTGCACTGCAGAGTTCCCGATTCTGGGATTAAATACGTAGGTGAAGCTGTTCAAGAATATCAAATAGAGAGGTTGAATGTGAAATTGGGTAAATTCGATAATTGGTTAAATTTTGACGTGTAATTGGAAACGTTATATATATGGTTTATTCTTTCAATGAAAATTACGTGGGATTGTAAAATAGTTTGATAATGAATTTTATGTGCTGTAGATATTGTTCGAGTGATTAATTAAGGAATCTGAAAATTCTTTAGAAACGCGGATGAATCGTTAACAGAGAAAAGTGGAATTTAATTATTTCAATTAATTATGACAAGGCGCATTGGCTTGAGACTTTTACACGTGATTTGTATGAGCGTACGCTAGTGTGGAATATAACAGGTGGATAGTGTCATTCATAAGCGGTTACTATTGGAATACCATTATGGTAGTAAAATTGTTGGGTTCGATATCTCCGATGCAGGGGCGCAGTATTATTTTAAAAGTACTTGAAATATTTGGACGGTTTTTGAAAATCGATTTTTGATAATTATCTATCCAGAGATACGAGAGTCCGCGTACGGCATTCTGGATATTCGCGTCCTGGTAACATCCGTGATCCCAGCAATTTCTATATCAGTTTCACGGCTCGTCTGCGATATTCGTCGGTAACGTTATATATATATATTTTTTTTTTATATTAAATCCGACGTTGTTAAAAATAATGTTTTTCGGATTTGTTTCCTCGTGTAACGAAGTCATATAGTTGTTTCGCGTAAATTAATAAGGGAAATGAAAATTGTTCCCGGTACAGAAAAAAAAAGGTTCGGCGCACACGTGTGCGTTAAAAATAAACGAGTTAACTGGTAAAGAATCGAACGCGAGAGGAGGTAGAAAAAAAATGTGCAAATCTCTGATTAAAATCAGTCGCACTATAGGTAACTGGCTCTAATTATTTTTTAAAGTAATTCGCCAATTTTTTTTTTAACCTCGGGTTTACCGAGTTAGCACGTACCTATCCGAACTACGTAGTTACGTGCATGTACTCCCACCACGTGTACGCAACGTACGTGGGTGGTACTATCGTACACTGAAGGCATACATAGCAGGACCTGTGCAAAAGAGTGCAAAACGATAGCATTAAGCGTTATCCGTTAGTTGCCAGCTGAACGTTCTTCTACGTCGGATGGGAATTTTTTTCTCTCTTTATTCTACTTCACAAATCGTTTACTCCCCACTATTTTGCGCATAGGAATTCCATCCTACTTTTTTTTTCTCGCACTTGGCTTTTACTGCCGGCCGAATGAATCGCGAAGAACGTGCCTCGCAGTTGTGCGATAAGTGCGTTTCTTAAACGGTTTTGTCGCCCTTCTTGCGAAATACAGATCCTTGAAGATTTTCTTGTCTGCGTCGAGTACATACGTCAGGCTTCAAGGTAAAAACGTCAAAATGCATATCAGTCTACTGCAGCCACTCGTCTAGCGCATTTATACGGTACGTGTACATATTAAAAAAAAAAAAAAAAATCCTAAAGAAAAGCACATAAAGCTCGCAGCCCACAGACTACTTGTTCTTCGTTACAAGGATCCGAAAATGGGTCACTCAGTCGAAGGAGCATGGCGAGTACTGAGCGCGCGCCAGAGAAATTAATGGAAATTTGGTTAGGTCATTGGAGCAAGCAAGTGCAAGCAAGCAATGGAGAGCGCGATATCAGTGCAATTCCGGGAGGACGTTTACGCAGAGCTCCCGCTGTGCATGTATGGCTGAATAATTCGTATAATGGAGCGTCGGTGCTAGTAAGTTATCGTGGTTTTTGCTGGGTCGCCAAGTGTAGGAGTGTATTATATGTCGGTAGATCAAGCTGACCTACCGAAAACTGAGTGTGCGCCGGCGGTGGTCGGTCCACGCTCGGATAGGATTGAGGGTGGCGGGATGGGTCGGGAGGAGGGCTCAAAACTTAGTACATATATGTTGGCTGGGCGAAAGCGGGGTTGGCAGGTGGGTTACGTATGAACGGAACTAACGTATGAGGTTGGAGCGCGGCCAGCCACTATTTCACACGGGCAACGAGGGCCGGACTGGCTGACCAGTGGTCAGCTAACCTCTGCTGACCAATGGACCACTGGATAACCTATGCTACCTAACCATTCAGTGGAAATATGCTTATGCTACTCGGCACGAATAGTGTCGTGGTCAGTGTCGCGTCCCAAAAGGTCACGTTGAATTTCGATCGAAGAAAAGCATGCGTTTACACTGCGTTGCGCTGCAGATACAGACGTGGGCAGGTCGTTCCTCGAGGTTAAAAGAATAATGGGACGTAATAGTTTTAAATCGTTCCGGACGGTTCGCATAACATGCATCATCGTTGAGGCTACTTGGAGACCGATTAAACGTGACAGCCACTTCGTTTGTAATAACCTGCACTGCAAATGCCATATAGGACTGTGCCGTCTGTATTTCCCGGAGAATTTTAATATCCTATGGTGTAGGGGTGGTTCTGTGCTTTAAGGGGTTGGCTGAGCACGCTAGCGGGAATGAGAATAGGAAAACTTGAAGGCATCAACTCGTCTTCCTTCCTGAGCTAAGACGGCTCATTGCAAATGCAGAAATGCAAGGTCCCTTATAACCACTCTTCTCTGCTGTGAGATATTAAACCTCGGCTCTTCTCTCTCTCTCTCTCTCTCACTTTTCATCCTTCTTCCTCGTTGCATCAACTCCTCCAATAAGAATACTCCGAAGGATCCCGCTTACCAAGGACCTTTTACCTTGCTTTGATTTCACGTAAACGAAACCGAATCCAAGTGGAATTATAATCACTCTTTCTCTCTCTCTCTCTCTCTCTCTCTCTCACTCACTTTATTCAGACTCCTAAGGATCCCTTCAAAGGACTTTCCTTTTGCTACCTTTCTCGCACACTTATTCTCTACCTCTCGTCAATTGAATTTTACTGTCTCTCAAGGCACTGTAGTTTTACGAGATCGTGCCTATAAGTAGCGAAGTAACGTTGATCGTCAGAGTGGATAATTTTAAAAGTGTATAACGAGCTGCGTGCGAGATTTTGCATACGGTAGGCTTTTTCAAGGGCAGTAACGTTAGAGAACGTCGTAATAGCCAGGACCGTGGATGACATTATGATAATATTAGACGTAGACAGCGCCCAAGGAAGGATGATGGATGTGCTTTCGGGTCGGAGGTGCCATAATACCTGGGAGCATTGTCGGCAGGCTAATTCTCGCGCGAAAAAATGTAATAACCCGACGCTTCTCGTCAAATCTGATAATAACGGGCGATGCTGATGAACGCACAATGGCTACGCACTTAATGCGTCCAATATATCATATCGGTATGGCTCGTAAGGAAATTCTCTTCTGCCAAGACGTCTTGACGGGGATAAATAACGTTTAGCCAGTATACCTATATACACTATGCATTTACCCTAAAGAAAAATAAGCGCCCTTTACTTATACTATGTGCTGCGGTAAATGCATCTGTCACGCAATGGGGCTTTTGCGGAAAAGGCGACATTTCTTATATTAAATATTCTCAATAGGAAACTATTATATATATATATATATA
>JASANN010000233.1:913566-975287 GCA_031762395.1 Calameuta pygmaea | reverse complement strand
TATATTAATATTATATATATATATATATATATATATATATATATATATATATATATATACATATATCGGTCTCTTTGATCTTTTCTTTCTATCCGTACGCTTCCTGGTCAATAGATACCCTATGCTCTATTATCGTGCATAATGGAGCTACCTATTGACAGAAGCTTCACGTTGTATCTGTAGAAATATTTTATCATTTTTTTTTCACAGGATCCTGATATTTGTTATCACATAAGGAAAATTATTTATTAAGTTATTAATTTTACGGGGATGCTAATAGCTGTAAGCAGAAATGTATTAAGCGTAGTTATCGTCTGAAGTGTGACGATTACTTAGCCGTAATTAAGTGGCTATTTCAAAGGAAACCGTCCGGCAGTTAAGATGCTCTTAACCGAGCCTCGTAAATATACCCGACACCTTCAACCTTCCACCTTATCCAAGCATCGAGAAGAGAATTTCCTAGTGTCTGCTTTACTCGCATTTACCTGAATACGCAGTACCTGCTATCGTTTATCACAGAGTTATTAGTGCGTGGACATTAGTATTCTCTTAGCCAGCAATAAGAAAAATTCTTAACAGTCCGTGGACCCGATGCGCATTAAAGGATGCTGCGAAAAACTAAGATGGAAACTGTGAAGATTAACAGGGCAACCCTTAACGGCCATTTGGGAGCGACTAGCGTTACGGCAACCACGAAATAATTAACGTTATTGGCTCGCTGAATTATTGCTTAAAATATTTTCCCGTATAGACTGTTTAAGCGCATGCGCACGCGGCTCTCAAGCGAATCCTATAGGCAACTAACGAGAGGAAGAGGCAACCCAAAAGCGTTGCTCTTACGTCTTAGTAATTTCGCGATGGACACACCATTAAGAGCATCCTGTTCATCAATCACTATCTTTGCTTGGGGGGGGGGGGGCGCGGAGGGGGGGATGGAGGAAGATCTTTTCGATTTTTCAATTCCTCGTTATCTTCGATAATCGATCAAGGGTTCGTTTGAAAAGTTTGTTTTCAACTTGATATTGATCGAAGTATCGTACAAGTGTGAATATTTTTTTTTAACTTGTTTCCTCTGATATTAGTGGGGACGTCGTTGGTGGGGGTAAGTGTTGTGATAAGCTGTATCAATTATATAATTAGCTGGGTAAGTGGTAATAAAGGGCTCGTCAAGGGACACCCCTCGAATCTTCATTTGATGTAAGGGTATCTTTTTCTCCCTTTTCTACTCCAGAGATCTCTTTCGAACTTCCACTTCCGTTCCTTCTTCTCAAGACTTCGTAACCTGTTAAGTTACTCTTAGAGGATGGCGCCTTTAAAGAATCTCAAAAGGAATATGGTTAATGTTAAATCCCACGATATGGATCTCTCGTCATTTAAGAAATACCCCGTTTTATCATACTGAAAGGCTGTTCAGTTTTTGTACCTTCCACTTGGCCTTTTAGCAAAGGGCTCTCGTCGCTCTTTTAATTAGCAAAAATGCGGAATTCCGTGAAACGCACTGGGTGCCCTTTTTTTAAAAAAAAAAAAATATCATATAGCACTTGTCAAAGGAACGTAATAATTTATTTAAGCTATGCAACTTGCGTATATATTATCTTTAGCTTAAGTTTTTCTCACTGTATAAATGTAAACGTTATGCCTGATAGTCTCGTTAAAATTTGTACATTGAATGATACTGATTTATTCGTAAATTTTCATAAAAGTCAAGTATCGTTAATGTAAAGTCTTCCAGCCCGTTTATTATCTAATTCCCGCGAAGCATAGGCAGTCTCGGACTTAACTTCGGGCATCGTTTTAGCTCGATAAAAAGTGTACGACTCAGCGTCATAGTCCCTAGTCCTCTTTCCTTCGAAAAAAGGGGTGTATTAATATTAAGAAGCGAGAAAGCGGGCTACCCTTTTTGAATTTAATCTTTTAATAAGATCATTCGTCACCGGCCGTTTAGGAAACGGAGGGAAAGGGTTAATCATGGAACTCTGAACTCCTCTTGATCTCTTTTAATACGAAATTAAAGTCAGTCGTACATCACGGGTTGAATATTTGTGCCATCCTTTTAACGATGTGAGAAACAGAAAAAAAAAAATGTTAAGATTCAAACACTTGGCGATAATTAATTGGATCGAATGAAAATAATTAATGTAAAAATGTTAAGTAAACTTTGTTATTATCTGATTTATAAATAAAATTTTATCGTGAAAATTCAATATTTTCAACTCAAATTTATAGCAGTTTCCTTTCGATTAGATTTGGGCGATATCGCTTTGAAAATCATTTAGGGTGCACCAGTTGGCTATACGTATTTCGTCCCAGGGGCTATGATTAAATAAAACGTGTCTGATATGGTGAATTTAATTTAGAAAGGCGGGGCCCTTGCGTAGGTTGAGGATTGAAGAAGACCACTTCACTTTAGGTTTTCCAGGGTTCCGGAATAAATTGAAAATGATTGCGTAGACGTTCCATGATTGAAACGCGCCGAATGAATGGGATCCAACCCCCAAGTATAATAACAATCTAAGAATTCAATGCCTTTGTAATAGGGAAAAAGAAAAGTTTTTCCCTGCCATTTGAAAATATAGTAAATCAAAAATGGATAGAAGCGATTCCCTTGAAAGGATCTGCATTACATCCATTAAAATACGAAAAACCAGAAACGTTTCAATGATATATAATTATACCTATTTACACGTGGATCAACTGTTCACCGGCAGGACCGAACCAAAATTTCAAAAGGGATTGAAAAGCGTCGAGGGCCACTTTCAAAATATAGGCATCCAAAAGCCAGTAAATATCTACCATTTAATTGTTGCCAACTACGCAAATTACCCAGTGGAGCGCGACTAGTCCACTTTCGGTATCCGAGTGTTATCACGCACGCGGTATAGAGTGTTCCGCACTGTGGTTTTCCGGATAATTAAGTGGGAAATAATCGAAGCCATCGGAATTTGCTGTACCTACAGTGGAGTTACTCGTCCGTGGGAAAAGCTCCTGATCGCCCATGGCTGCAGGGAAACGCCATGGGCGCTCTAAATAGTTGGCTAACTGTAAAACAGTCTGTGGTTTCAAACTCCGCCTCCTTCCATCGACAGTCTCTTTCTCACGTTAACTCTGCGGATCGTCCACATGAAAACTACCCTCGTTGATGCAGTATGGTAGTTGTTAATTATTCGCTAGCATATCCTATACTATATGTATAGTGGCATTCTGCTACGGGCCCTATAATCATCTCAAGCCGCTATTTAAACAACGTGCTTCATGGTGCTTTGAGGTTAGCTATTAAAATAGACATTCAAATTAATTTTTATTAGATCCTTATTTATTGCAATTTATTAAATAATGGAATACATTATGGTTTACTTTAGATTCTATCGTATTTACCGTTCAGTCAGTATGAGGCGACACGAAATGGAATATGAAGGGAGAAAATAGATGGGAGCTGACGTTAGACGGGTGTCCTGGCTGCTACGTAGTAATATTTCAGGAGGCTCCGAGTTTTATTTGAAGAAATATGACTTTTTTATGCCAACACCGTTTCACATCCCTCCAACCACTCCCTGGTATGAGATCTTATATATGTATATATAATAAAATATATATCGGTGCAATCAATCACGGCCGAGATTCTTCGGAAAGGGTCTCTCGTTAGAATTAAGGAGAATTTCGTTAAAGGGATTTCGTTACCTTAGGGTTCCACCTTATGGGATTCCGTAAGCTAATTCTCAATCTGATCCTATGGTAGGGAGTGTTGAAGCTCAATATAAAAAACAGTGGATTATACACGTATATAACCAGACAGTAGAATCTAACTTATCTTGGTTAGGGAATGTTAGGTGGGTGTAACTGTCTAAAAGGGAAACTAGGTGGGTAACAAAGGGCAAATTGTGCCATCCGGTTTGAAACCGTAGTTCACCGAATTAGAAACTCGGAAATCTGCAAACGGCTCTAATTGCTTTTAACATTAGAGAGATGGACCAAACTTAGTTTTCCTAATTTCCACAGGGTTAAACAGTTTCACACCTACTGTTCTTGTTTTTACCAGAATACACCATTACGCCATTTGCAACGCCACCTGTATAATCCAGTAACGAAGTAATTGGATCTTCAGTGACACCTAGGATAAATAATATATATATATTTTTTTTTTTTAATAAAATAAATTAAATACCAACCGCAGTACCTTCAATGGATTTCGCAAGAACTCTATCTCAATTATACTGAGCCATCCTTGCAGAAGGTCTCGTTATCTCAACATCCTTGCAATTTCGAGATGACAGATTGTTCTGGCTATCCATGTCGGTTCCTTGCAAGGGTATTTCTCAAGTTTCGAATGAACCACTTAGTAGAAAATAAAAAGAGGAAATATTCGTTCGCCGCTCGAGTGGATGACTGTTGAAAGAGGTTCCAGCAGGGCTCACTAGGTCCTACCATCAATCTCGTCCGAGCTGCTTTTCTGATTGCAATGGCGGTGAAGACTGGAGAAACCAGAGAGAAATGCAGGGCGAGAAAGAAAAGAAAAGTAGAGGGAGAAAGAGAAGCGAAGAGTCGAATGAGAAAAATACTCTTCCTTTCGCCCTCTCTCTCTCTCTCTCTCTCTCTCTCTCTCTCTCTCTCTCTCTCTCTCTCTCTCTTGCTCTTGTGCTTCCTAATGAATATCCCATCGACGCTGAAAGGGCGAAGAGAGAGATGGCGAGAGAATCAGGACTGTCATGCGTTCTCGGGACGATTCTTACGAGGCAGCCCAATTACAATGGTGTCTTGACTCTCTTGTCTCGCTCTCTCTCGCTTGACTCTCCGACAGGTAAAACGTCACTCCTTGAAGATTTTAAACGAATTCACATTAAGGGGCTCCCGATAATTTTTCATACGTTTCAGGGAAAATTAATACTGAGGCACGTGCAAGGCCGTGAAATTTCTTTAATTTGAATACGTCACTTCCCGTGAACCTTGCGAGATATTTAAGACGAGTTTCTATGACGTTTTACATTTAATTACGACGAAACGTCAGAATCGTCATATTTACTCGCATGCTGTCTTATGTCAAAGTCTAATGACGTAAACTACGGTACGACTGACGGAGTTTCTTGTGACTTGGGATATCTGAAAGTAACATCGGTACCCGTAGAAGAGCAAATTATGCTTCTTGGTTAAAGTCCTAATAAGGAAAATTCTAGGAAGAATTTCCTTCGCGATGCGCACCAAAAAGTAAAGTTCCCTTCTGCAAGATTGCGTAGTTCAATTATTCGAAATTGAAGCGGAACAAGAAAAGGGTTGCACTTATGGGGCTTTCGCCGTGCGGCATGATAATAAACCGTAATCAAAGTCTCATCCTTTTATTAACGTCGAATTGTGTTTTCACGCAATACCGTCTATGAAACTTTCCGCACTGTTTCCTCCAGTGAAACTTATTTGCTATCAATACATAAATTCGAGAAATCCTATAGCGCCAAGGGTTTCAAATGAAATTACCCATAGCTTTATAGAATTTTATATAGCTAATACCGTATATGGTCATTCTTGTAGCGGCTCTAAGTAATTTCATGTGTTTCGTTATATTTTTCATTGCGAATGTTTTTCACTAAAAAGTCTATATCCTGGAAATTGCGTGTGTGTGTATATAGACATAGCTTAATGGAGATAGTGATTTCGTAAAAGAAAGTAAACTTTCGTGATCGCGATAGTGCTGGCTTCTTTCTTGTAATCGATACTGCCTGTTCGAGACCAAACCGATTTGTGGTAGGTTTTCGTTGCCAGGGCTAATTTAAAGGGCGCTTTGATCGAATAAGGATCGTGTAGCTGAAACATTCCAATTAAAAAATTAAGCGGAAATGGGATTGAATTGCGATCCAGTGAGCAATCGCTGGTAATTGTAATATTCGCGAATTGGTCGAGGTCGGCTGGAATGTTTTGAAACCAAGCCCGATATATTCCTGTTTGTTTTCCGTCTGTATTTGCATAACAGCACTAAATTTGAACTGCGATCATTTGTCCTCTAAAAATTGAATTAGAACGTTAATTTCATGCTTCGACGTACATTAAACATTATACCATCCTATATCCATAATAACTATATAATGAAATTTCATAAAATAAATTCAAGTATTTATACATTTAATAAATCTATTATACGAGCCTCTATTTAATATCTCGCGGAATGGCATTAAATTCCCAGTATTTCCTGAATATGGGCATATATATATCCATAACGAGTCCCATTTTGCCTCCAACGGAATCGTTAATATTAATCAGCAATTATCATTCTTTCTTCCCGTGGAAAATCTTCAAGGAGACCACCGATGCTGATATCTGCGAAAATTGCAAATAGGTTACGTAGATGTTCGCGAAAGAGATTCGCAAATAACCATAGACCATCCGGCACTTCGTTATCATATCATATCAGATTCGTTAAGATCAGAATCGCGATGGTTAAAACGTCGGCTGAAACTAGAATACCGCGGAGCAATTTGCAATATTTTCAAGTTACCCGTCCCCATAAAGGGGTTTCCACCCTTACCGTCTCCTGTAAAAGGATACGATGCTTTGCTCGCGGTAAATGAAGTAGATGCCGTAGCGTGTATAAGAAAGAAAAGGAAAGAAGATACACAGAGCAAGAGAGAGAGAGAGAGAGAGAGAGAGAGAGAGAGAGAGAGAGGTAGGGAATGAGCGGAAGAGTACAAGGGAGAAAGGGCTGGGCGTCCTGAGACGTGACGAAAGAAAGTACCAGAATGACGGGATTGCTACTACGTTGAGGAAACGAGAAAGGGACGAAAAGGAAGGAAGGCTGTGTTTTGACATGGAACAAGATTATCGACGTCCCGTCAGAAAGCAGACTTCTCGCGCTACCCTATTTTTTTTTCTTTTTTTTTTTTTTCACCAATTGATACATTTCCACCACTACTTACACACTATACTGTACCTGTTCGTATATATCTATATTTTACGAATCTAAGTATGTGAGGCTCTTGACACGTGGATAAATATCTACAATTTCAAGTAGATTCTTTTCTAGACGTCTTTTCGGATACACCATAACGAAGTGCCACTGGCAATCTACTCTTGAAGTTCAGAATGTTTTCCTCCGGTACTACGTCATCCCTCTTAGCATTGCTGTTGACTTCAGCGAGAAACTCGCGCTTTCTTCTCTCTACTTACAATTTTATTTTTTCAGGACAAATATTTTTTTTCCCTTCCATCCCGGCCTCGTTAACGTAGCTAAATTTTCGGACGGGAGACGCTGCTAAAGATTATTATTAGAACGATAAACACGAGCTCATCGAACACAGTGGTGGAGTTTTGCGTCACTGGGTATATCGTACAGTTGTTAGGTGTCAGGTTAGCTACATTTTGATGTAAGTATCTGGGGTGAATTCTGTGCTGAACTAACAAGTCACAAGTTGGTCACCCAGTTGTCCTTTGTGCGAGTTTCCTTCTTGTCGTGGACGTTAGTTCCGAGGGGTGTTATTTGGTGGCGCCTGGATATCAGTCACAGGGACGTAAACAAAGAGCAGGATACCAAGTCAAAATGTAAATTAGACAGACATTCGAGAAAGGGTGAAGTTGGCCGGAAAACTTTTTCTCAGTATTTACGAGCCAGGAAATAAGAGAGATAGCGTAAACACGCTGCTATTTTAAAGTGAATTAAAAATAATTATTAATCTCAAGCACTTTGAAGATACAATGGGACCGTGATAACTCGAACCTCTGTAAATCCAAAATCTCAATAAGACTATAAATTTTCGAATTTTTGAGCGCTTCAATGATCGATAAAATATATTTTCTGCGCGTCAAAAACAGTCAATTTTCTAGTGTTGCTAGTAACCAATCAGTGACTCGTGAAACGATTAAAAATATTCCGAGAGACACACAAAAATATCTCTAGTAGCTCGCGATATTGATGCCTGAGTATTCACAAAAAAAAAGTGGAGCTTTTCATTAGGTTAATTGGCGAATACCAGAATCTAAATTCGAAACGTTTAAAATGGAACAAAAGCAGATGGATCGTGTTTTAATGTAGTACTCGTATCGTGTATACAGACTGGAAATATTGAATGGACGAAAGTGCTGATTCATATGACGAATCAAATCAGCGAACGCAAATGGTGATACGGTTGAATAGACAGTCCATTGTGTTGAGCATGTTGCCGTCTAACTGACACACATTTCATCTAAATCCATTCACCAGCGGCAGACTCAGGTCCGATAACACGGAATTGCGAAATCATATTTTAACGTGATTACGACTGGCTGTTCGTAAATTTTCAGATTTTAATTAAAAGTTTCAGCAGGAGGGGTCCGCGTTGCTACCGCTAAATAATGAAGCGGTTGTGCGTATGATCACCCGTTTCAACGTTTGACACAATGCTTTTTATAATTCGACATAATGTTCGTATAACGAGAACAGTTTGTGCCGAGTGAAGTTTTACGAAATTTTATATCGAGACTAGAAAAGCCTGCGCTGCTTTTTACGTTCATTCGGAAATGTATCTGCCTACCGCTGCTGCTACGATTTACCTTTTAATTTGCTGAGTGCCCGTTCACCTATATCTATGTATCTAGTGTCAGGATCAAACCATCGCCATTTTAATTAATTTCGTCTACCGACATCAAAATAAATTATTATTATTCATTCTGAGAATTTTTAAATCACCTCGCTCGTTACTAATTAGCTGTACCGTATACTTCACTGAATCACATATCAAAGGCTAGAATAATTAGTAGGATTCTTACACGTGTCTGTGGAAGCTTAGCAAATTAACAGAGCACGTCGTTTCTACCCTAAACATTAAATTTGCTACAGTGATTAGAAGAAGGTCAATTCGTACGAATCGAAAGACACCCTTTTGGTTATCTAGCGTGACGTCACGCGAGGGATCTTATGCAAATAAAGGATGCACCTAGAGCTAAGTAGCATTACTTTAAATTGGATCATTGAAATATCGATCAATATCATGTAACACGAATTGTATCAATTTTACATGTCCTAAGAAAAATATAATACATAGCAGCCAGCTTATTAGCAACCTGGTCACAATATGAAAAGGCAAGTAAATGATCACTCGTTCTCTTAGTAAATGAGATTCGTTCCTCTTCTCTGCGAAGGATAGTAGAAACCCTTTGCTTTTTCTGCCGTAAGCTTTATTTTTACGTTTGCTTTAATATACCCAGGAAATGCTAAACTCACGCGATTCCAAATGAGGGAGTGAAACGAGTAGTCGTTGAAGAAATATCAAAAGTTCACTTTTCCATCAGAATACGAAACGTCATCACTCATCGTATACATTATGAACGCACCCTGCACCCACGTGTACGTATGCTAGTAGAAAACGTGGTAACATTGAAAATGGCTTCTCTCGCGATATATGGAAACGTCATTTCAGAATTTTTATAAAGGTATAACGTGTTACTTCGAAATTCCACACTGAAGGGATATTAAACTAGTGTGGAAACAGCTACGGATCTTTTACCTTTGAGGATGAAAATTCCTTTGCTCGCATAGCTTAGAACGTAAAGGTACAAAGAAACGTGACTCTGTATTACATATCTTTATGAAAACACAGGTAGCATCTCGCATGTAAAACATGAAAGGATAACAGAGAAGTGAGATATTTTTAAAGACCAATGAAGAAATGCATGAACGAAAGGGATTCGTGTCTGAAAAGTTTTTCGACTTCCGGTGGCGGCGGTCAGCGACTTTATACATCCGCTCTGCCAGTAGTACTGGAACTATTTTGGCGAGGAACGCCCTGGCTGTAATTAAGGGTAGCTCGAGGAGTCTCAGAGTGGCTGATGAGTAAATGGCCAGTTTCTATCGTGGTAGAAAAGATCTGTGAAAGGCAAAGTTCGAAGTCTAAGACCGAAGAGAAAGTCGAATTCTCGTACGAAGACAGTGGAGAAAGGTGGATATATGAAATCGATATAAATTTTTGGACTGTTCTTGAATATTCATGGGAATGCAGAATTTCTACTCCCAAGGAAGAAATATAGTGAAAGGAGAGGAGGAAAAATGTACCAGCACTTACAATAGGGTAGGACAGAACAAAGTGTTTCCAGAAATGTTCCTCGGCGAGTGAACTGTGTCCAAAAGCGTAACTAGGAAAATTAGCCTCTTTTTCTAAGAGTTTAACGAAACTTCATTGCGAGTGACTTGCTCCTAAATACTCCTTCTCGTTATCTCATGCTCTCGCGAGGAATGAGTCCAAGTTGCAGTAGGAGAGGAAGAAAAAGTACTACGAGGACTTGGGGTGGATTTTCACGAAAGCCGCAGCAACTTGGTGGATTTCGCTTGAGGTTCGTTCCTTGAATGTTTATTAAAACTTGTATTTTTCTTCGAAATCCAGCTCCCCTCCGGCCCCCCCCCCCGTCCCCTCGTCTTCCCCGGCATCTACTTCCTTCATCTTTATAAGATGAACCCTTAGTATGTCCACGGCTTGATTTATTTCCGTCACTTTACCACGGTCCAAGACAACTCGATTAAAGTTATGCCCGCTGGAAGCTTGAACAAGCTTGCTTGCTTGCTTGCTTACTTACTCCATTGCTTTCTCTCGCTCACTCTTTCTCTAACTCTCCATTCACTCTCTCTCTCTCTTTCTGTACTTTCTCGAGCTCTCTTCTCTTTGTACTCGCACGGCTACCGTAACTCCGTGACACCTTGCTAAGTGCAATATATAACAGATTTTTCGGCGGAAGCGCTGAGGTATCCATAGATCATGAGCCCTACTTCCGTTACCGACCGACCCCTGCGACTGTACGCAAGCTTTGATTTATTTTCCCACCCTCTGACTCGCACCGCTCGCTCGCTATTATCTCTATGATGTTACGCGAATAACATACCTATTCTTTTACGATTATTATTCTCGCGTTTTGGCGTTTTGGTTAAGAGAATTTTTATCCACGCGTTGAAAGGTCTCTTTGAAAAAGGGGTACTCGTTCTTCATGGACCATCAGGTCCGGTAATTTTTGAACAACCTGTATGTATTGCTATTTAGAGTTGATCTTTAAATTTAATTAATCTATATTAAATTAATATATACTCACTCTAGGACATCTTTAGAAGCAATGAAAATCCTTCATTGATTCAATTGGATTCTTAATCGATTAAAAGTTGTTGATGTCCAAGAACGATTTTTTATATTTTATGTAAAGCTTTGAGAAACTCGTGAAGGGCTGAAATTAGCAAATTAAGTTAAAACGTTGATTCTTTCAAATTAAAAGTTTACTGACAATCAGGCTTCCCCCCCCCCCTCCCCCGTAAACAATTAACGATTAAAGAGCTTTTAGTCGAACTCCTAAACGATGGGTTTGCACGAAAAAAAATAATTTGTCTTCTGCCGAAAAAGAGTACTAAGGAGGATATAAGAGGAGTGTAGTACCTACTTTTAGAGAGGGGGGGGGGGGGGTTAGGGAGGGGACTTAGCTACGACGGAGGAAAGAGGAAAGAAACGATTGAGATGCGGGACGACGGAAGGCTCGTCAGCCATGAAGACTCTGGGGGCCGAGCTTGATACGGGGGGGTAGAAGCGAGCCGCCCGGGACCACTAACGACTCCAGCTTACAAGCTGTGATTTCTGATTATACCCACTCCTATTCCTTCTTTCAACCCTCTTTCCGGAAGCTGCCTCGATATACAAAAGTGGGTCAGCCTTTTGACGTAACAATTATTAGCGAAATGCGACCCTTATCTTGAAAATCAATAGCCGCTACGTGTTCCTGTAAAAGAGATCGTTCCGGGAATTTTTATTATATTAAAAAAGAAAAAAAAAAACCCCGATAGGAACACACGAAAAAGGTGTATCGTTTCTGGACGATATATGCACATTTGTACAGTTCGCGACGTAAGAATTTCCTGGAAAAACGTAATATCGGCATTCGATAATTTCACACGGTGGCTTCGTGAAAATAATAAATTTACGACGTCGCGCGACGCTCTTCCGTCTTTCGATTATTAAACGGTAGACAGGTGGCGCGCTACGATTGTCAATTAATTCCGGCTCACATGATTTGAGAACGTTTGAAAAATGCATTGCCTCGTGACAAAGGGCCTTTTTTACTGCGAGAGAACGACGTCTGCGATGTGAAGCTACGTAGAATGCGACACCGGAGAATAACGACGAGGACAGACGTCGCTTTGGAGAAAGTAAAGAAACTTGTCCGTATGGCGTTTTCAGTGAAGGAAAGAAAGAAAGAAGATTTTCTCTTAGTAGTGAGCGTGGAGCGTTAGGTATATAGGGTGTTGTAATATGACATCACAGCGTGAATCCAGACAGAAACTCGGGGCGCAATGGAATCACGCAAAACCCACCCCGATGTGAGCGAAGTGAGCGAATCAAGAGAAAGCAGAGAGCAAGCAATCCAAAGCTCAGCGGGAGACAGGACTCGGAGGGTGTCGCTATTTTTCATTAACCGCCCGATAGAGCGAGCCCTCTCTCAATGTTTTATTTCACCCTCGCCTGTCCTCCTGCCTCATCCCTTATATACTCATCCCTTCGCGGAAACTCGTCCTATCCCACTTTAAAGATTTCTCTCTCCTCCAGTCGCACGAGATACGTCCTTTGTCGCTCTCCCTGTCTCTCCACTTTTTTTTTTTTTTTTGGCTATTTTATTCAACTTTTTTTTCACGGCGGAATCCCTTTATTACCTGCGCGCTTTCGCGACTCCAGTGTTTAACGGACAATAAGCCGATGAAAGCCACGTTTGAGTCAAGGTCCTTTGAAAGGTCCTTCCACCTGCACCACCCCTTCGAATTTCACGCCTTTAACTTCATTATTGTCTCGTGAATATTTTTCTAGCAGGTTGATAACGATTGACAATTAATTACGATTACGTTTTATATAGGAAATCACCATTTATTATCACACAGCTGTCCCACTCCTGTCATCCCCTTTTAGTTTCATCTTCGATACCCAAAGTTACTTGTTACGCGTTATCACGGATAATGTCCACGTGTAACAGGATGCAGAGTCAACAGCAAAATTTCGAAAGGACCTTCTTTCTTATACCAAGGACTACCCTGGACTACACTATATACTGATCCTTCTGTAATGTCTAATGATGGAACTTCAGAATCTCCCATAGAGAAGTAGCGATGTAACTTGGCGACACTTCGTGAACTCCCTCGAGCAGTCCTCGTCTACACAAGACCCGTAACACCAACCTGGTCTCAGCCTCCCACGCTTCCATTGGCTTTTACTCTCAGTTCGATTAGAAGTCCCGGGCTAAAGGCGAAAGGTCTTCTTGATAATTATCAGGGAGTGACTTTGCAAAATTTCCCATCGCAATTGCCTATCCCAGACCCAATTTGGTACAGTGACTGACTGACTGACTGACTGACTTACCGACTGACTAGATCTGAACTCAGTGAATTAACGAGTGGGTAGAACACGGTTTGCGTCTCAGGATCCTCAAAATATCTCATTGGTCATCGTAAGTCGGCGATTACCGACTTTTAGGTAGTTCTCGGTGAAAGGTCGAATCTGACTGCAAAAGGACGCTGGATTCAGAGCGAAACGAAGGGAAAGAACAGGTCATGTCGCGGCTCCAGTCTGACGGATAGACTCGTATTATATGTATAGAAACTTTTCCAATCATACGTCGCGGCTGGCGCGTCTCTCCGGTCTACCCTGTCTCGAGTAGGTATACACACATCCTTATTTTACGAATATTGTGACAAACTCCTTTCATATAATGCATTCAGGTCCATACCTAACATATCTATATACATTTAAGCAAGTCTCCTCTCAGTCAATTTTCAAACCCATATCCCCTTTGAGTAAGTCCTTTTTACTATGTCCCTGGTTCAAATGGTGACTTCTCCTTCACGAGTAAATTACACCAGTCATGATTTATGAAAGATTACGTAAGACTCGAGTTAAGGATAAGAAGTAGAGAAAGAGAGAGAGAGAGAGAGAGAGAGAGAGAGAGAGAGACAGAGAGACAGAGAGAGCCATGGCATTTAAGGAGACATCGTTGCGCCCCGAAGGAACTTGCTAGTGGGAGCATAAATAATAATCATGGCCATTGCTTACGAGTGACAGAGATAGAGAGCGAATGAGATACTAGACAGGCAAATGTTGTCGCAGCCTTTAATAAGACGTGACGTAACGACACTCCTGAAACAACCTCGAAGACTGGAGAATCTTGAAAGAGGGAGGAAACTCCTGGAATAAGGATTACGTAACATATGAAATTTGTCAAATGAAATTTCTTGCTATATTAAAACATTACGTTATTCATGTTTACACGCGTATACGTGTAAGCGTTAATGTGGTAGCCTGCATGTACAGTTGTACGTAATGTTATGTGTATCGTGACTAAACGATTTTCGCACTAGCCAGCTGCCTACAGTTTCATGAAAAAAAAAAAAAAAGCGAATATACACAAAGGCACGTAGCACAGTGCTGCGAACGTTTCGTACTGAAGCCCAGCCGTAAGAAACGAACTATAGGGACACTGTGAAGCTGCACCTAGGGGTAGGAAGAGCCAGGCGGCTGTCGCGCACGGGGACGAGGCAGATAAATGAAGGCAGAGAGACTTAATGAGAGCCGCGGGCGCATTCATATTTATGTGAACCAAGCAATGTAGCCAGCGTAACCAACGTAGGCAGTATAGCCAACATAGCCAACGCAGACCGGCACTGAATTAGACCAGCGGCAACCCCAAATCTACCTTAGCGTCCCTTTTCTCCGCGCTACACCTTCCGCAACCCTGTGGACGACTACTATTCCACCTCCCCCCCCGCCCCCGGTCCCTCCCTCAAACCAACCCTACTTGTTTTTATAATTCTACTTGAATAATTGCCAACCGACCTTTGGACTCCCTGTAGTCTACTCTGGTATAGTCAGCAAAAAACTTGCTAAAAACATCGGGGGTGGTTTTGATACATTCAAGTACGGGAGACAACCCTTAAACGGGCAGCGTCTCCCAAGACAAGAGTCTACTGAGCGTTACGATCGGTCTAATGTGCAGGGAGTCATTTGGTGGTTGGCAATCGAGGGTTGATAAGTATTTCTCAAGGGAGTTTCCAGAGTACAGTAGTAGCGATATGAGCGAAAATGTCAGGGACAGTTTTTTGCGGATTACAGGCTCTTTCGTGTTACGGTAACGTATAGGGCGAACGATGGTATGGAATATATTGAACCTAGCAAAAAAAACTAGATAAACGTCGAACATGACTTTTTTTATCGATACTTGATTACGTGTCACAGTTGAGGTGATAAATAAGGTGGAAAATATATCTTTGAATGACAGCAACAAACCTTCGAGGATCATTTTGTATTCTGAACGGTAAACGCGGATCATCTCCAGCCGAGTAGGACGTATCGGGAGCCATAAGATTGAAAAAAATAGCTGAACTCAGGAAGGCAGAGAATCCTTTTAACGAAAGCCGACGTAAAGCTTCTACGTGTCCTGAGAAGTAAACGTAGGGAGGACGAAATTACTCCTGCCGTTCGCAGAAGGACAGACGACCGGTTTGCGTGACGAGTCGTATAGAACATTTTCATATTAAGATTGATTCTATGTATAGCAACCCTTTTTCTTTGTCTTTTACTCTTGTTATATACTTTTCGATTCGACTTTTTTCTCTCGCACTCTATCCTTCCCTTCTGTTTCACTTTCTCTCATCTTTTACTTCTTTAGAATCTTGGACGAATATTCTTCAGCCTTGCGGTATATTCTCGTCCTGTGGTGCTGCGAATATTATTTAGCGTTCGATAAATCCCTAGGATGGCAGGTCTGCGATCCAAAGTGCCCGTGTTATCTCCTTGGAGATAATTTAGATACACGGGCTGTGATTTACTGACTTTTTCTAGTATTTGCTAGGCTATGTATGTAGTCGACATAGATGAGAAACCTCAAATTTTTTCTAGGATTAAAGTATCTGTTGGTGAAATTTTCATTGAGGGGTCGTGTACCTTTCTCGGTTTTAAAAAATCCATTTTTTCACATACTTTAAAAGGTATATGTCTTGGAAATATTTTAAAACCAGAATGAACTTAAAATTCGAATTATTCTGGAAGTTGCAGCGTTTCGAGCGAAACGAGTCCTGCCGGTCCGCAGGGCAGATTTACAGCATCCTAACGGCATTGCGCGCCGTCGGCTGAATAGAATTACGTAAAGGACGTTGGGTAGTAAAAAAAGGAAAAACTAATATAATATTTTAGTAAAGGGCAAACCGTACTCGTACGTTTCATAGTTAAATATAGATCTCGTTCATAGGCTTCTCGAGAACCGATTAGAAACTCTGTTCCGCAGTTCACTTGTGTGCATCGAGCGTTTAGTCTGTTTTCGCACAGAAGCTTGTGCAGAACGATCACAAAACTGTCAGATCGTGTATCTGTAGACCAAAAGGGTGGAAAGAAGATCTGATAAAAGACCGGCTTTCGTGAGATCTTAAAAAACGACCTCCAACCTGCGATAATTCCATAAAATTCCGTTAGGGAGCGCGGAACGAGAATTCCATAAATTATCGCCGAAAATTGCATTTTCGTGGGGAGCATTTTCGTTAGTTCCGGAAAATTCCGCCAGACGGCGCCATTAGGCACCTGCGTGGGACGTGGAATTCGGAAAATTCCACTAAGACCGAAAAACATGAGGCCCACCAAGGCTCTACGGCTGCTACGACCGCTATGGCTACTATCTCCGGTGATCGATGATCTAAAAATATTAAATGACTGTCACATTAAATTTGCAAAATGTGGTGTCGTTTCAAACATCACACGTGCATCTTAGCCGATACATACCGCATTGTATAGGCACGTGACAGAGCGCCTTGGCTTGCAATGAATTATCGAATAATTATGATGATTGCCGGAGCAATACTCGTAGAGCCAGGTGCGCTAAGATTAGTGGCGTTGGCTAACGTTAAGATCGGCTTTCCCCAGACCTTGCCGACTTCGCCGTCTACCAATAAGGAACGGAGACTGGCTATAGGGGCTGAAATAATTGTCGGGACGCGTGACTCCCATGCCAAGCATCCCTTGCTCGATGCCAGCCAAGAGTCTGGAACCACCGCAATGCACCCATAAACTTAATACTGCCGTTTGCTGTTGGCTATATCGTGCGGGATACGATAACGTATATCCGCACACCGTGGGCTATGTTTCTGCGTTATAGGTATTTTCAATCGTTACCCCTACGGTTCTGCTGCCCTTACCACTCATTCCTGTTCCATTTCTTACAGGCACCCGTTATTCTATAAATTTATCAGGATTGCTTGGGAATTATATAATTTTCGAATTGAAGATACATATATCAGAATTCTTGGCAATCCGTATTATATATCTGTACTGCTGCACAATTTTTTTAAGTACGAGACTTCAGTTTCTGGTATTTTGCCTTTCAAGCAAGTCATGCGAATCGTGCACGTGTATCTATGCTTCATCAGAGACTTAGATAGATTGCTTGTGCGAATTGTTAATGCTGTTGCTGATTATGAATTATTGCATTCTAATTGGTTTTAAGCGCTAAGTCATAGTTAAGGTAAAAGAGAGTTGCCGAAGTAGACATATGTCGAGAAGAAGAACACAGGAGAAAATGGAGTTAAGAAGTGAAGTAGAGAAGAAATTAAAAAATGAGCAAGCAATATTGAGTGATTTTGATTTGAACAAGGAACGGGCGGTGCTACGAAATTACCACTCTAATCCCAACCAGCTATGGGGGAAACTTTGTAGGGGATTCCCCTTCGTCTTTACTCTTGGGACGCACAAAAAAAAGGATTGCCTACGCAAGGGATGAAAGAAAACGTAATCCAAGATCTTCTACAGCTAGCGAATTCTTTGCTCTTTCTGCGATAGGTAATTCAAAACTCTTCGTTTGACTTCACTTTCAGTTTTAAGCAGAATATATAATCTTTTCAAAAATTCATAATTTTCATCATCTGTTCATGTAATATTTTGATTGCCAATTTTCCTTAACCCAATTTTTCAATTAATTACGACTTCCTATTAATGTAATATTTTAGGCTATAATTTTTCATGGACTTGCGTAATACCTACAAGAAGAAACTAGCAGAAATCAGGTCTAAAAATTCAATTGACACATGCAGATGCTTAGCTTGAAAGAAGTGGCAAGCATAGCTGAAACAAGATCAAGTAGCCCTTGATTTAGCACGCATGCTAAGTTAATGCATGATGATTAATCAAACTTCTGGAGTCCCGTCGGGCCACCTAAGACCCTGTTCAGTTTTAGATTTAAGAAATGCGAAATTCATCGTACTGATATACATAATCGTGATTTTATACCTAACATGCCTTAGAGTACAAGAGGTAATATCCTAAATTGAATGAAATTGAATTGAACTTGAATTTCCTACATAAAATGTGCAATAGGCGTGCGAGTGGAAAGAATCATGTTCAGACGATTGAATTAATTTATTTCCTAGCATTGCTTGCTCTGTCACTAATGGCTACCGAATCTAGCCTCCGGAACCACATCATAAATCAAGAAATAAATGAGTTCTGAAATCGAGGTGGTAATCGGCCTCAGGGATTATGATTGTTTCTTACCATTTCCCCGGCTCTCTCTCCCCCATTGTTAAACTTTCTTTCCGAGGGAGAGACGTGAAGTTTCCGTAAATCAAGAAAACAGATCAGCATCCAGTTCAGTGACACGAGGAATCGTGGGTCACAAGGTGCATAGGTCGAAACCACAGACCATGGTCCAGCCTGTGTAAATTCCAAAGATCATGATCTGCTGTCAAATAAATGACAGAATCAATTGATCACAAACTTTTTATATAATACTCCAAAAAATAAAACAATAGACTTGCTTCTTTATCAGTCAGCTTACTCTGTCATAATCATCATCCACTACGTACGTATCCTGAAAAGTGACACGGTGTCTTTCACTACTTTATTCCCGTTCGTTAAATGCCATCTCGACACGTCGATATCGCGCGAAATGCTCGTACATACGCGAACCATCAAATCCAGTTTGAGGATCAGCCATAATTGGATATTTCACGCGAGATATGATGTAACCTGTCAGTGACTGAGTACGGTGTGCATAACTCGATTGGTATCGATACTCAGCAGGTCCTAACTTGTATATTCAAATGCATCGAAAGGAAAGCACACAGACGACTCATTTAGCCTGACAACTTCATCGATATCGAAAATGAAAATAAAGATTTAAAAAATAAAGAGCCAATCCCATATCTTCGACCTCGTTTAACATCCTCTTCTTGTTCGACGAAATATCAAAGTTTCCTCAGGTTATTCGATCGAACAAAGTATCGATGTCTCTCTCTTTCCTGTATACAGTATAGTGCATGCCGTACATATATACAGGATAGTGTACGCCATATGTATACATATATTAAACCAATGCCAGCAATTGGAATATCCAGGAATATAGCAGCGGTAATGTTATAGTGCCTCCAGTGCAAGTACTTCTGGATATCTGAACCTTCTGAAGTTGGCTCTTCTAGATGCGGTTTTCTCCAGCATTGCCTATCTCCGCTAGACGGTAGAAGCCAAGCCAAGGTCTGCAAGAGTTAACTGCACGCGATAAACTGTAACTACTACTTCCAAGCTGCCAGCCAACCTACTAACTGTTACCACCTAATTATGGCCGCGGTAATGCCTGCTCTAGCTACCTATTTTGGTGGTTGGCTGTTTCCTCTTACGTAGCCTTACCGAATACCAGTAGTGCAAGTTATCCTTGTACAATAAAGTTGAACTTCGATCGGGTCACGAGAGCTCTGGTAATTTTGAAAACGAGAATTTTTTTTTTTTAAATTATTCCATACGATCTTTATGTCTGGTAAGCTACTCCTTTGTTGCACTTACTACGTTTTACGAGAAAAATTCGACTTTGCGGTTGCACTTTACCCTTTGTCGGTATATGCGTATGTATAGATGCTATAGGAAATTCTCCTGGGCTCTTTGACGCCCGATAAGTAAACCAGACGCGAATCAGCCAATTGAATTTTCACACGGTGAAAGTATTATGACTTCGTCGAGCTTTTACGGGGCGCAGACGGCAGACAGACGGTAGGCAGGCAAAAGCATTATTGGTTTCGGAATAGAGTTTTAGCTTTACTGCTCGTAAACACAAAAAGCCAGAGTTATCGTCGAAGCATCGACTCGCCCTTCTCGCGAGGGGCTCTTCCTGTTTCCAGAGAGTCTCGTAAATCCGCAGTCCCGACACGACGCAACCTGGGGCCCCGCGCATAAAAGTCCGAACGTTGAAATCAGTCATTTACCGCCGTAATAAGTCGAATTAATTAATTCCAACGTAATCGCTCCCAGACTCCGCGATAAGAGAAGCTCTTGAGATTCTTTGAAACGACGCGAAAATCGCTGGGTAAATTGGTTACGTATCTATAGAAACTTGGGGGAGATAAATTTCAAAGTATTTTACGCTCGGACGAAATTGCGAACTTGATTCGCAAAATCATTTCGCGAGAGTAACAAGTTTCCTCCGGTGGTTCCTGTCGCGACGTCGGCGTCACCGCGTAATTACCAAGAAAGTCAATTAAAGGGATTGCTGATCGCATGATAAATTTGTCACTGTCGCGATATCTATCCGAGGGCGAAATTCAAAAAAACCTGAAAATCAATTGGCACGCCTTTACTTTTTGACGACTCAAACCAAAAGGGGGACCCTGTTTAATTTAAAACACGTCACCTAAACTTTTCACCAATGGATGATGTAACGACGTCGTTTCCGATAGCTGACAAGGGTTCTCCCTTTGAAAGCGTCAAATTATTAGTAGCTTTATTTTACGTCGTAAAACTCTTTATAAAACATATATATATATATATATATGCATCCCACGATCGCACAAGATGTCGTCCGACCTTATGGGGAATTCAAAAAAATATGATTCCACGATGGATATATACCCATGTTACATAATAAAAGGTAAATCAAAATTGACGTATATCTTTGGATCGATGATTTTCGTTTATCAGTAAGCGATTTTGGCGACTAGGCTCACTTCGCAAATTCTTACGTCTGCGATGCCAGGATCCGCGTGCGAATCCGGGAGCTCGGAAAAGTTCCAATAGAATCGTATCGCTGCTATCGTATTGCGAATCATTTCCATTCGCGAGTCTTGAGTAACGAACCTCCGGATAGAAAGAGTTTGAGGAGTTTCGAATATCCCGAAGCCAAGTGATGCACGGGTAAGGAATAGCTGCACTGTCGGGGTGAAATGGCTGATGTCATTTCAGATTGGCTCAGGGCTGCACTTGCAGGAATATACAGTTACGCGTATATACAGAGTTCGTAGATAGCCCGGAGCTAGGTGTTGGTCGTTTCAAATACAGGTCGGTTTCCTCGTAAAAGTATACTGCATCATCGTAAGACCCGTGCAGTGGCATTTTTACTCGTAAATTCATGTTATTACGAAACTGGAATTCGCACGGAAGGTTATGCGTAGTTTCTAGATTAGAGTAGCCGTGCTATACGTATAGCAATGTAATACAATACTTATGCATATATATTTACGTTCCAGGAATCTGCATTGCGATTAGCGTGCGATATATGTAATCACTGCGTATACCTGTGTATACAATGAAATTCCATTTCATTGTTTTGACCGATATAAACAATATCGAGAATCCTGTCCTCGAGAGGGAAGGGAATCGTCATGAGATTCCAGAAGATTGTACACAGCCGGCATCCTGACAAAAAGGTCGAGCCAAATCCGCGCAGTGGTCGAGACTTGGAAAAATGCAACACGGGAACTTTTCGACAATCGTTTCGACTCCGCGTTCCAGGAGCTTGTACGCGGCTTGTACTTTTAAGTGCTCCGATATGCTCCTTCCCTGCCAGAACACACTTCGCAAGCCGCCACACTCCTGTGCTCCGGGTCTGTGACCAGAATTCCAAATCAACGTCTCAGTCGCTCGATCCTGAAGCAGCCGAAGTCGGACGTCAACGATTTGTTTCCTGGGAACAAAACTTTAATAGTAAAATAAATAGTAACTTCAGAACAGCGCGTACTGGGTGATAATAGAATTTTGATTAGCAATAATTAATAAGATTGGCAACACATTTTTATCTACCAGCTGCTCTTTATGTTATGTAGGTGAATCCATAATAGGCGTTTCGAAATCAAAGCTAGGCTAGTAGCAGACTGTCGTGCGAATCTGGCAACTGGTGCGAATGCAAAATCTATCCCCGTATAATAGAGGGTGCCTCAATGTTCCCTCTTTTGCTTTGGCGCAGAATGCAATGCGTCAACCAGCCAACCACTCCGCGTGTCTCTCCTCGGCGTTCAACCTTTGTGCTCTCCTCCCTTTCCGCTCTCACCTTTTGTCGTAGCGAGAACAAAACGCGTGTAAATTGGCACACCCACCAATAGAGCGCAGTTCCCCTCAACCTCTCGCGAGCAGCTCCTACCCACCCCTTGCGCTCCTTACTCCTTTCTCCATGCAGTGTTGCGTGCACGTGAGAGTGAAACCGGGGTGTGAATTTATCCCGCTGCGCTCTGCATTCCGCAATGCCTACCGAATCTTTTTCTTTTCTGCGAGTTGGCACTACTGCAATTGTAGCAATTAAGAGAAGTGTGGAACACTGTCAAATGCTTAAGGATACATAGATTTTTTTTTTTTTTAATATTAATATTATTACTCAATATTTGGATTTGGTACAGCAATGGGATTTGACTACCTGCCGGCCACCTTTGTTATAAGGGATGACGGTGATGAATTATTGTTTCCATAAGTTTATACAAATTTTCAATTTTACGCCAAGAGTCATTTATCTAACTTGTCTAGGAACCCGTTTAGTCGTACTTTTCTACGCTCGTAGGTCTGCTGGTACTTGGACCCTCTTGAAACAGCTCACGAGTATCCCGCAAGGGATGAGGGTGGAAGAAACGGAAGCTTCTCTCGTGGCTAACTAATCCACGTCCAATTGTTTTGAGTAGTTTCAATTATGCTAATGAGACGACACACCACCGACTTCCGCCGCTTGCGGATTCTACCGAATCAGCATTCGGGCTACAGATTCGAATTGGTCTGGTTCGATGCAAAGGGAGTCGCCTATATTTGACAATACGAAATTTCACATACAAATCGAACTATTGAGAAATCAAAAAGGTCAAAGGGAATACTAAGTCGGGATAAAGGACGTGGCAAAAAAGTTTTTGGAAAATAGGAAACTCTACCTTGAGGACAGCAAGGTCAGCAGTTGGAATGACCCATTAGCGGAGTTCTAAGCTTTTCGAATTACGTCCCATTTCGCTTCTATCCTGGTTAAACGACGGCCATTTTCGCACGCGCTCGCCGCTTCCCTTCGACCTCATGGAAACCACTTACGGAAACGATTCCTTGTAAGTGGATAATGAGAAATCATTAAACCACTAGCTCGCGCGAAATGCAGAGCCTGGCTCGCCCCCTAAGCTATCAGCAACTTTTTTGTCTCCCCTAATGCCCATTTACAAAGTATATACGTACACGCTGGATTAAGTGACATCTTTGATCCCGGAATTTCGAAATAGCTTCTAGAATCAGAATGGTATCCTTGCAGAAGGCACGTTACCTACAGCTCCTCATATGTTAATACAGCATGACTACACGCATACCTGTCATATATCTACTGCGACAAATACGATTTACTGAAGCACCGGAAAATGACACCTTCGTGATTACCGTATAGTGTTATTTAAATTTATCATTAACAAGGCATATTATTTTTTTTCCTCGCACACGATGAGGTAACTAACCGACATTGAGACACGTATAGCGCAAGAGTATATCTTGCAAGTAAAATAATTCTTATCACAAAGATACTTTACGAAATAATATTTCACAAGTTTTTCGCCATAGGACTTGATCGTTGCTAAAAGAATTTCGCTTCTGTTACCGAACTGTCCTTGATATGTTTAATACGGTGCTTCGAAAGTCGTAAAAAAAAAGTTTCCAGACGTCATTAAAAGCCATGACCTAAAATTATCTGTCTACGAATCACACGAAATATATTATTAATATAATCCAGATACTATGCAGACGTCTATCTGAATTGGTTACGCAGAGATAAAAATTTCCTTTGTTATTCGCGAAACGCCCTGTATATCGACGCGTCACATACAACACGCATACGTCGACGAAAACAATTGAAGCACGCATGCATTTGAGTTTTGTCGACTGCGACTCGTCTCGTTCGCACGGCCTGCCCTTTCACACCCTCGAGATATTCTCCTCGTATGCATATATGCTTCTGCATACTCACGTTCCCTTGCTTGCACGCTTGCGAATCCACGTACGTATGCACATACGTATACTATACCTATATGCGAACGTATGTGGGCACTAGGGTGAGATGAATAGGTATGCACTCGCACGGTATTCGTAGACGACAACTTCAGGGATCAGTAACCCCATAATGGCTGTGCCAATTAACATTTTTCAATTAGCGCTTAAAATCAAAAGTGCTGTTGTAAATGATTAGAGATTTCGCCCTTACTGTGACGAACTCTCGTTGAATGGAGTATGGTTGGGAATATTGAATAGAGTTTGAAAGAAATGTGAAAAATTTTGATAAGCATAGGTCATGACTACTCAATGAAATATTCACGGGATGCTGGGACGTTCTTAAAAGTTTTGATCCGGGGACGAATGCATCCTCTACGGAGATCTTCACTTTCCTATCGCAATTATGCGGAACTAGTTCTGAGGGTAGTTTCCAATTTGCGTCGCTTCGATAGGATCGGATCCCGATTAATTTCGTGCCAGCAGTACACAGGGGTAGGAATTGTGACACGGCGCCTATCCGCCGGCCAGGCAGTTTAATCGGAAAGAAACGTGAAAACGGGGTTGAGCGTTGATTGGCTGAAACACATTTACCGTGCGCTCGCTACTGAAACTCCATTAACTGCTAAAAATAGATCGCACTCCGAGAGATAACAATAGCCATTTGATAGCCTAGGCTATCGTGTGTCCGATCATGCAAGGATATAATCCCTGCGTCAGGAAATATCTATCTTTGATAAACTCAAAACGAAACTGCACGAAAACTAGTGACCTAGTCGATGCGATCGTTCAAATAAAAAATCTCAGTAGTGAAAATTGCCAGTGATATTTTTTTTATTTCGCAAAAATCGTTCATCATTCGTACAGCATCCCTATATTTGCACAGTGCCACTTTTTTATTCTGCGAATTCGATAAAAATTAGGAAAAACCAATTACGGACGCACGCTAAACTAGCATGTAATAAAAATGTACGCGTTGTACAAAGTTTTCAAAATTCTATGCTATATTAAACGAATTGGAAGTTATCGCGAATGAAGTATATCCCAGATGTAGATACCGACTTGGTATAGTGGATAGGCGGTTTCCATTCGTCACATGAGGAAAGAAGGTAGGGTAAATGGATTGGGGCTGCAATTCTGCTCATTAAAACTCCAGTAATTAACGGTTGAGCCCCACTTCGTGACTCCCTCATTTGTCCCTTCAACATAAGAAGTGCAGATAGGGAAAAGTCATTGAAAAAAAAAGAGAAAAAAAAGGACTAAAGAGTCGCAGAGGGTGAACTGAAAACCCGGTTACCTTGGTTATGAACGATGCAAATCTCACAGCTGACCCTTCTCGCTCGATCGAGAGTGTAGAAGTAAATGGAGCCTTTTCCTTTCTGTCCGCGTTATAACGCGCGATCCAATTAGAAGAGACGCCCATCGTGCGCCGTGGGCTCGCGAATAAATTTCATTACCGTTAAATTACTTAGTTTCTTCCTAAATAAAATTAATCTGCAATCTTTTCGAGCTGATAGACACGCGTGACACGCGATACATGAAAAAATACTAGACCACCGGGTATATACTTATCAGAGAATAAAAAGTCAACGATTTTACAATTTCATAGAATTTCTTGGTTACTTAGACACGCGCCCGCAAGAACTAATGTGGTCCTTTGGACAAATTGTAAACACACCCATAAATCTAGTTCAACCCGTCACGAATGACATGGCATAATTATGTTTAATATGGAAAACACGCACGTCGATGTAGTACAGTCGGGTACAGACACAGTGAAAAGTTATACAAACATCTATGATACTAAGCTTCAATATGTCCAAGGATTATAACTTAACTTATCTATATCGTATGCAACAGTCCACCCGCCAGTTTTAAACGCAACTGATAATTTTCTCAAAGTGCATTAAGTGCAGGTTGTGCAGTATCTAATTAAATGGTTGCACCGATAGCCGCATAACGAGACTACCTATACGTAGTCCCGGGTGAATGACACGTAAACGGTATCCAGCAGGAAGGACTTAGGGAGTCAAGAGAAGGCCTGTTATTATGCACTCGACGAGAGGAAAATAAACATTAACGCGCGACTTAATTTTCAAGTTTCCGGTTTCTCGAAGACCGTAGCGGCCCTGTAACGTTTCTGGAAGGAAGTTCAGTTTGACGGACGTAGGCGGTTCGCAAGAAGTGGCTGCCGTCAGGAGCAGAATATCCCCCGACGTTATTAATTGTCTCATTCGCGCGTCACGCTTCGAGTAACCTCCATTTACAGAGCGTAGGTACACGTCGAGCGGGAGGGGCGGGTGGGGGGGTTACTTTCACCCTCGTACACAAAACAGCCCTCCGTGAAAAGTTCGATCGGTCCATTCGGAAACGCGCTGCGTGGAAATGAAGAGGAGTAAGGCAAGAATATATTAAAGAAAATAATATAAAAAGTTGAGATTATTTCAAGAGAAAATAAAAAGCACTGGTCATCAGTTTGCATGATAGTCGTATGCATTTCCAGGTAGATTACAGATAAGCGATTGGAGATTAACAAGCAAGGTGTTCCGCGATACGTGGAAAATCAGGGACTTCACGGTAGCATCGTGATCATCCTTCAAACGGTACTTCATTCTCTTGCAAAGGAAATTATACGACTGAAGTCGCTTAACCACGTATGGTTAACGAATCCAACCGTCAATTTAACTGGGTGCGATTATCGGTTAACTAGAAGGAAAGGCGTTTGAGGTAGAGAAATAAATAGAGTGTAATGACGATAGGATGTATGGTGGATGAGCACGCAAGATCAATGACGATATCCAAAAGCTGATTGCTATACTAAGTATGATGGGGACCAAAAAAAAAAAAAAAAAATTACTTTTACCGAACAGCCGTCCGATGCTCAATCGGAATTCAATTATTTGTATTAGTTTAGCTAACCGACTGTTTCTTTTCTATTTCCAGGTAAGTGGTGCGGATATCAAACAGACAAGCGACCCTCCGATACACCTAGACCCTTGGTGCTTCCGTTTTATCTTTTTTTTTTTTGAGTTCTTCCAACCTATGGATATATCCATCCGATCAGCCTTCGGTACTGTTCGGCTCCTTTCGGCCGACTTGTTCTACTACCTACCGTACCTCTACAGTCTCTTCAACCCTCCGGTCCTCTTTCTGGCCCTTCGTTTCTCTTTATCCAGTGCTTGCAGCCCTCTCGAAAGTCTGGCCATAGCTAACCGGTAAGTTTACCTTTCAATTAATCGGCCGCCATACCGAGTGTCGGCTAACTGCCAACTATCTAGCCATTATCCACTAGAGGAGTAATTGGAATTCCAAGTTACGCCCTGTTACACGAAGAAAGCTTCAAGTGTACGCGGCCAAGAGAGTTAAAGGTAGGTAGTAGAAATGAAAATGGCCGATTTGGATGGGCTTCGTTAGGTAGGATGCAGAGTAATATGGACGGCCTGGTATAATAATCTAGATACGAAATAACAGTCGTGGCTTTTCGTTTATCAATCGGATGCTGAGTTTAATTAATATGACATGCCGCACGATCAATGAAAACAATAATGCTTTTAATTTATTAGTTTGACCGTCGGTTAGCCGCGGCGACCTACTATCATAAGCACCGACAGCAAAATACATTTTGCATTTGTATATGAAGTAGCAATGAGATATAGCAGTGGCCCATTATTATTACGCTGTTATTATTGAAAATGACAATTTCAATCGTAATCAAGCTCGATGCTGGTTAAGTATGAATAATTGATAGCGTGTATGTTCTTCAATCGATTTCACATCGGAACGATTTATCATACAAAATTTTCTACGCATCTTGAACTTCGGAGTAAGAATTTTGGAATTTTTGGATAAAATATATAATTTTTTTGTCAAATATAAATCATGATTAACATTAAACGTATGAGGAAGAGACGATACGAATTTCGACCTATTTCACGTTAACCACGCTTGTTCTGTACGTGGCGGATGGAATAATAAATTTTTTAACAAGATACGAAAAATTAGCATTTTTTTATTACGGGCAATTATCTGCAACTATATCTTGAAGTACTTTCCTCGGAGTGGTCTAGTTTCAGAGGAAGAGCTTCAAGCTTAGTGTGCTTAGCGCAGAGGATATCCGGATCCATAACCGGTAGCACCAGCGGCTTATTAAAACTATATTTCCCGTTTGTAATAAAATTTCGCGATAATTAAGACCGGTCAATTACGATGGTAATTACCGCCTAGGAGTCCTACCCCAGCAGCATCTCCTAACGAGATATAATCCGGTGCGGTTGCTGGCAAATAATCGATATCGAGGGAAACTCTCTCCTAGAACCGGGGTGAGAAGTCAGAAGGGGATGAAATTGGCAAAAGGGTGTGGAACGACAGTTAGAAAGCGGGTCTAAGAAGAAAACTATATAAGTATGCTATAGAGCTATAACATGGCACTAGTGATTACCGTCTGACCCCTCCACCCCCCACCAACCCTCTTTATTATATTCAATGATCGTCGCCATTCTTTTTCCTGTTTCTCTCACCTTTTTCGACGAGCCGGCAGCCTTTGTCGCATATTTCAACGGGGGAGAAAAAACGCGAGCGGAAAAAGCGTCTGAAACAAAGACCCTCGACGAGGGTGGACCCCATTATCATAATTTTATTCAGAAGTGAAAAATCAGTCGCGTGTCCCGGTACCGGCCAGGTCGACTCGCCATTTCTTTAGACACAATGGGGATCGCTAGTCCATTGTCAGATCCACCCCCCCCCCCTTCTCTTAGTCCTTAGGGGAATATTCCTAAATTATTTTATCACGGCTGCATTGATAGCGATAAGCGTCGACTGGTCGTCGATAATTCTTCGTTCTTACTCATCTGTGTATAATACAGTATAGACTGTGACGTAGTTTCTGAACTCTATACCGGTAGCGTAAATCCGAGGGCTAACCCTAGGCCACCTTTGACCTGAACTCCGCCAAGAAGATAACTCCGACGGAACGTATCAGAGTAAACGGTAGGTTAACGGATCCTTTTGATTTTTTGGGGGTCACGTGATATCGAGAAACGCAACTGGATGCGCGAACGGTAACAGGCGGTACCGTAAATTTAGGTGATATTCCCGATCAGGGCGTCGATCAAGCAGCCACGAAAACGTACCGTAAATGCATGACCGTTTAGGCCGTAGGTGATGGCGGAGGGGGGTCGGAGTAAAAGTCAAACAAGTAGTGTGTAGGATAGGGAAAAAGCGAAGGAGAAAGTAAGAGAAAGAATCGAAAGATAGAAAATCGGAATCCCATCGCTAATTAATAAATTGGAAATACTCACCGGAGATGGTTTAATTAACCCGTGGAGGTCGGGAACTGTATTTATAGGATACCCGGGGGCCGACAGCATCACTGCACAGCACTGGACCTCGTGGACACGCACGGAAAATTAGCAGGATTTTTCTTATTTTGCGAGAGTGAATGCGAGAACTACACAATCGAGAATCTTCTGTGCCGTACAGGCGACACAGTCAGAAAAAATATCAACAGATAACACCAATCAAAAATCATTTTGATTGGTCGAAATCCCTTTAACCAATAACGACTATCCTCTTCCTCGAGTCGTCCCTTTAAACTGTATCGAGATCGTCTTTCAGCGAATCGGTAACGTAACAAATCGGGAGATCCTGGACGACCGCTTCCTTAGTGCGTAGGGCAAAAGCAGGACTCAGCATCTTAAACTCGGTCCAGGGGTTCCTCCCCTGCCTTCAACCATATCTAAACTCTACCGCCACCCACTTTCCAGCCCACTGGCTATCTCCAGCGGGGCGCCGGTATCGCACCCGGACTTCTGCAGGTCCTTGGAGACGACTCGTCGGGTGCCTCTGCTCTGCCGGGCAAATCGTTTCGTCGATATTCGAAGGAAATAAGAAAGCGTTAACGTTATCCGAAAAGATAACTGGAGGCGTATTGTGACATTTATGACGTCACAGTAGACTTTACAGATCCGCCTTACTTTTCACGGTAATTTCTAATTACTTCATTTACCATATACCTAAAGAGTCAATTCTGTGCTTTTATATTCAGGAAGGTCAGTTATATCGAGAGATCGTAAATGTTGCCTTGCGTAATGGGAAAACTGGTTGTTATCACAGATAACATTTTACCAATCGTGTATTGTCAAACTTAAATCCCACTCATGCCCAGAGCACTTATGAAAAGGAGCACCGAAGTGGGATTAGGAGTGGAATAAGGTCTGAATATATGTATGGCGGCAGGCGTGGAAGTGGATGTAAACGGATATGAGGAACCTCGGGCAAATTTCATGACTAAAATGCAAATATGGTCGAAGACGACGAAGCGCAGCTATCGAGAGAGAAAAGTAGAAAAAAAAAAGAAGAAGGACGTTTCACCACGAGAACTTCAACGAGATTTCTCGGTATCCCCTTCTTGGCTTAACTTCATTTTCTCTCACTTTCTTTCTTTCTCCTCTCTCCTCCTTCTAAAGGTACCAACCTGCTTTCCAGCCCGAGACATTTACCGTCACTTGATTTAAACCCGATTTGCCAGCCCTCAAGCAAGCCCTTCCGGATATTTGCCAGGTTGACTCAACTGAAATCTCACAGCCAATGCGCGTAAGAATTTACTCGAGCCGATGGATGCCAAACGATTTTTATCAGGTTTCCACTTTTATCACTAGACTATACATGTATACATAACATCGAATCCGTTCGTTAACGTTAGAATGATGTGCTCGAAATTGTGGGATCGAGTAAACTAGACTACGAAAACTGACGTCCATCCTGGTTCCTTACAGCTCCTAGCTCTCCTATTTCATCCGCGTGAAAATTCCTTCAAAAGGTTCCAAAAGCCTTCACGTTAATCCTACGGCATCCATTTTCCCGTAGGGCAAAATCGAAGAAATTGTCAAGCGAATCGCCGGAATCCTCATCGGTTATCGATCCTCTCGGCTTCTTCCTTTTTTCCATCAGCGCTTGGCAGCCTATCTAGAAGATGGACAGGTGGGTGGACGTCGGCAGGAAACAGGCTCGAGGAAGGGAGATCCTGGTGGCTTAACACGTCCAAG
Organism: Calameuta pygmaea; assembly: GCA_031762395.1. NCBI lineage: Eukaryota > Metazoa > Arthropoda > Insecta > Hymenoptera > Cephidae > Calameuta > Calameuta pygmaea. The sequence goes on along the minus strand of JASANN010000233.1, from coordinate 944,050 downwards.
TAATCCCTTCATCCCTTTTCCCATTGCAGGAGAAGACGTTTCCTTTAGCGCTACCAACCCAACCATCCGAGGAGCCAGCAGTACCACCCAACGAAAACCCAACGAGATATCACTCGGCGAAATCCTTGGGTTACCACATGTCCTTCACGTAGCCTCTGTCCGAATAATTTCCATTCCCACAAGTCGTCCTTAATCGTGCGAGGGAAATGAATTAATGGAAAGAAGAGAAAATTACGTTTAAGAAATTATGCTTTATACGATAACCAGCAATACGTTCGCGATAAGAATAATAATTTGAGTGACGAAATATACGTGTAATATTTTTTTTTCATCGACAGACACTTTATAGTTTATTAACTATAATTTATAGGGAACATCGACATCGGATAAATAGCCTTTGGCACGGATGAGAAATTTGAAAAAAAAAATGCGATTACGTGTGATATTAGCTAATATGTTTAATACGCAGAATCGTGCACGACAGTCCGAGGCATGTAATAGCGTTGGCATTGTCGACCTGATCAATGCACGGATTATCCGTTTGATTAATGTGAACCCATACCCAGCATCCCTGCCGTGCATCCCAACGTATCTCCACCTATGAGTTTCCCGCACACTCGCTATCTGCTCCCTGCGCTTTACGTTAAGCTGCTGCATGTGTGAACTTGCTGTACCTGTCAGCGAGTTGCTTCACGTTGCATTCAACCAGCGAAACTGCATCACTGTGGTTTATGGTCTCGAATGGTTTTTACGCGTTACTATTCAATATCTAGAAACAATCGATAGATACGCAAAGCTACCAGAATGGAATAAAGTAAACGATCCGTACCTATTAAATTTTGATATAAAGGAAGATTAAATGTGAAAAACGAACATTTTTCAAGATACATATGTAATGTGACAAAATCCTTATCAGTGTTTATTTGATATTTAGAAAGTTTATATAAATTAAAAAATTATTTTATTTAAACGTATCGTTGGTATCCTTAGCGCTTTTAAAAATAAAAGATTGTAGCGAGTGTTTTAAAGGTAATCTATTTCAGAAGTGAACTTCGATTTAATAGGATACACGTATTTCAATGGCAGAAACTTTAAAGTTGTTATCTTAATGGGTATTGTATAAGTGTACCGTGGTTGGGTCCTAATGGAAATGATTAAGCCAATGGTAACAGCAAGCTAATACTGATGGATAAAGTGACATTTACAGCACTTAGAATTCCAAGTACATCTTACATACTGAGTCTTGTTGCTTTATCAAAATGAATCTACGTACTTATTACCTCTTCCGATTATTATGCCATTCGAAAAATTCAACCTGGGACGCCATTATCATTAGATTGCACGTGAAGTGTCGCGCGCCGAACACCTCGGGCCAGAATAAAAACATTCCACAACGCGGCGAGTACACGAGTGGACAAACACATTTATTACAGTTAATTCGTAAATAACTCACACGTGGATTCGAAATAGAGTCGACAGGATTCGGTGTAAAGGAATCTCCACAGGATCCCGCGACACGGGGGCCTTTATTATTACTTTATGGACCAGGATAAAAGCAATGACGACCTACTATGAACACCACGGGAGGCATCTACACGGTACTCGAATTTCAAGGGAACAAACGCCTGAAACCAGCAGTGGGTACCGAACCGTGGAATTATGAATCGGTATGCGTAGGAAACATCGATCCACGTGTCAAGAATTGGCAATAGGTATAGTACGTATCATAGTCGAAATGTTATCGTACTGTACAATAATCTAACGGGTATTTCCTGTATCGATATAATATTGACACGTCAAGTATATATATATTTTGTTTTTCTTTGTCAATATATTCAGCGATGATGGCCGGCATCGCGCATCGGGTGGTAACAAACTAATTACTAACGAAACACTGGGTAGTTTGGTATTCGCTGCTTGTATCTCTGTATTTAGAGGCTAGTCAGTGAGACAAGGATGTATGAAGAGACGCTAAGGAAGGTGGTATTAACGGGGTGTCCCGCGGTGCACCGAATTAATATCATTATTTATACTCCTCGCGCAGAGTCGGACTCCGGCGGTGAGGTCTATTATCATTTTCGTCATTATTTCGATGTTGATTATCATTACGCGATGATTACGCGGCATTTATTTGTCATACGAACCGACTCGAAATTTCGGCGGGCACTTTCTTCCAATGGATTTCGTGAAGCTCATTTCGTAGGGGCCTGAACTCCCGGAGTGCCTCTGTTTGTCCTTAATAAGATGAAAGAACGTTCAGAAGGAAATAAGTGCAGGACGTATGTGGGATGTAGCAATCTTTCCGTTCTGATGATACATTTTAACAAGAGCTTCTTAACAAGATTCAAAATGATCGCTACTTCCCGAGAGTGGTTTAATACGTTTGGCGCCCTTTGGCAAATTGGCTGGCAGAAAATCCGAGTTATTTTTTCTCTCGGAACTTCCGCCTTGAGTTTCGGCTCGTTTCGTGGTTTCACTCTTTTCAGCTTTTCTTCGGAGTTGAAAATTTAATTAACCGACTTCCGCCGCCAGATCAGATTAGCATTTCGGCATAGAGGGCGAGCCCAGCTGAGAGTGCGTAAGGAGAGAAAGTAAAGGCCAGGGGTAGTAAAAGAGAAATGAAAAATAAATTAGAAAATTAGCGAGCGAAGTAAAAATGTTGAAAGTCATTCCAGGGATTTTTTTTTTTTAACAACCAACAGGTACACGTAGTTCGTGTACTATTAGACCCGTAGGATCTTGGATTTATAGATATTTAATTATTTTTTTGTAACTTTTTCATTAAATTACATCCAACTTGAAATTTAAAATTTAGACTGACGAAACTCCCTAGAGAGATTTAGGTCCGTGAAGGGAGGGAGTTTTTTTTCGTGGTAATAAAAAAAAAAAAAAATCAGCGCCGTCACCGCGGAGCCCCGTTCAAATATGCACCCCATGATCTTTCGCTAACATGTCATCGCGCGCGACCTGATAACTTAAAAATGAAGGATTAATCGACTGGCAAAAACATTAAATCTCCCTAACTACCCTTCCCCATTGCCCATGTAAATAATAGATTTTTCTTTCGTTAGGGCGTTACGCTTCGAGATCCTTGAATTATTATCGACACCCCCAACGTAACCGGGACAATAAAAAAAAAATTATAGACCCATCAATATAGCATCGAAGTGCCACAATCGCGTATTCCGAACAATTGAAATCAAAATTATTTTTTTTTCTCGATGATTCACGGATATTATAAACTGAGTCAACAACAGTTTGTATTTACAGTAAATATGATAATTCCAGATTTGGATTCGTTCTCATCGAATCGTAATTGCGCCATCGACACGTATCAGATTCGCATTTCTATATTCATTTAATTCGAAATCCCTGCTGGAGATCAGGATGGCAGCTAACGAAGGGTGTAAGCATAAGGGTTGAAATTTGAATTGCGGATGAAGCGAAAGCTTGGCCCCACCCTACTCAAATCAGTTTCACTTCAAGTTAAAGCCATCATTTACTCGCGCGGCTTCATCGTCCTGGTCTACGCGTTCCCGGATGAATCTCGTAATAATCAATTCAATTTACGCATTTATTACGAAGAGCCGTGCTAATGGTATATTCATAAGGCAATATTATGTCAATGCTAATATCAAATATGCAATGAAGTCGTTCGCACTAATAGCGCAATAATATTTTAACGAAAGGCGTTGCCGACCTACACAGTATAATATTGCCCTTTTTTTTTTCAAAACTTTATTTTTCTTTAAATTCCTTCATTCCACTTTAACCCTCAGCTATCCAAGTACCTCCTCCTCTTGACTATTTGCCTCCCAAGCACTTTCACATTTCTTTTTCTTCTCTAAGTTAACCAAGCAAGATTCGTGGAAAAAAAAAGAAGATCGATACCTTCGTGCTGCACGCACCGCTCATCTGCCTGTACATAGGAAACTCATTATCTAGGAACTGAAAGAAGCCATAGGGACGATTTTCCCACGGCACCGCAAGACACGTTCGGTGCTACTTCGAAAATGTCATTCTGTCGACCATACACACACTAAGCTACAACTAGGCCTGCTATCGCAAACTATTCCCACTTTACACAAAACCACTCGCAATTTTTCTCACGTCCAATTGGATAGGGAACTCGTGCAAAGCGTTGCACGTGCCACCTCGCTTCAAATTTTCAAGCGGTGATAGACTCTCTATCCGGTGACCACGGCTCGTAAAAATACTCTCGTAAAACACGACAATTGAGCCTCTGGTCACGTGCAAATACCATGGTAACGAGAATTTAGTTTGTCGAACAAAAAGACTTTCGATTCCGAGTATCCGCGTCACTATCGCTAAAATAAGTTCCACACGGAACCAGAAGCATATGGAACCAAAGTCCTAACGTATATGCGATTCATGGATTTCTCGCAAATTTCACTGTCTTTCATATAAATAATTAATATTTCATTAAAAACCCGCCATAAATCTTACGTGAAGAACAAATTTGCGAGAAGCACCAATGTCGATCGGTAAAATCGTAAAATACTTTGATGCAATTCGCCGGAAACGTGATCAGCCGCACTATAGACTTGTGCCTATGGCTAGCAAACATAAATATAGTAAGCGAAAGACGTTTACAGTCAAGAGGGCATATAGCACGAAGAATGAAAGAAAGAAGGAGAAATGAAGAAAAAAAAAAAAAAGTCTGACTTTTTAATGGGTAAGTGCGTAAAACGCTTTTCCACTGGCATTGTAAAACTTTTTACATCCCGAGTACGTTCAATGGTAACGACGCTCGCCGTCGGCACGCCTGTAATATCCAGTTTCGTATTATTCATCTTTCGTTGAACTTTGAACCCGCGACCAAAGGCTTCCGCATGCTGTACAGCGTGTCAGCTCGTCCGGAAGAATAAGGAAAATTTCGAAAATCCACTCACGTGTTCAATAGTAAATAAACTTTCTTCGTGGCCTTGCCCTACCCTTTTTTTACAGGAGTCAGTAGGCTATCGTTATTACGGTGCGCCGACGCTTAACGCTTACGTGCATACGGATACTGGACGCAATGCAAAGACGACATTGTACGGCTCCAGCACGTATTTAATATCGAGTTGTTACTTACTAGCTTACTTACTACTACTCTCCGCACTGTGTTTCGCTGACGTAAATTAGTTCAGGAACTGTAGCGGACCTGCTAAGTAATATCGTTACCGTTACCGTTACAGTTCCGATTAATTTAAATGTAAGCGTTTCGCACGTCTTTCTCGCAACCGGAAAATGAAAGAGCGCAAGAGAATGAAAAATATAAAAATAAAGTGTTACCTCTACATTGCGACACTCCCTTCTACGGATACACCACTTTGATAAGCACTGAGACGTAAGCCAAGTTCAGGGTGCTTTCTCTTATCGCGCTGACATTTCTGTACTGAGTGTACACCCTGTATATCTGTACATAGCCAAGTAGCATAGTATAGTGCTCGAAGCGCTATATACTTATTGTAGATACTTGCAAGCTCTTCGGCAAGCAGTAAGACGACAATGGTATCAAGTAAATTTAAATTTCAAATTGCGATGTTTACTAGGAGAAAGTCGCCAGCGTTTCACCGTTTACTCGATACGGATTAGTCAACCCTGTATTTCTACCCTCTGAGTTCAATGAGATAAAACGACGCTATCATAGGCGACGGGAGTCTTGGGGAGGATGAGAATTTTTTGAAACGTCGCGCAAAAAGTACGCGAATGACGTTGCCAAGGATAATACGTGTAAAATCGCTATTCTTTTGCTTGATGGGTATCGAATGGCAATTCAGGATGAGGAGTGTCCTGGGGGGGTTGGAGTACCGGTGCGCCAACCAAAAAAGAGAATTCATGGCGATTTATCGTGTCAGCCGCGAGCCATAGTGTCCTCGCGACAAATCCGAGAAACAGCCGTTAATTTCGACTTTCCGGTAATTAAGCGGATCTCCCGGTGCGCTCGTAAATCCGCAAGGGAGTAAATCTCTGGTGGTATATAGTAGATTCTTACGGGGTGGAACAACGTTAACCCAATGGAATGACCTCGTAAGCGGTTAGCGATCGGTCTGTAAACGCAATCGTAATGATTATGATAATAACCAGGAGGTTAGCTCAGATATCTGTAATTAAAGCAGTACGTGCTTCCTGGCGAAACCAGTGAGTCCTTATCCTAAATAGGTACCTAATAAGCATTGTAGTCTATGTACCTGGTAGACAATGGATATTAATAATTTGCTATTTTCTATTCAAGATTATTCACTTCGTATGTCATACTGTGAAATCAATTAAAACGAATGACTCTGTCGTAGAAAGATGCATTAAAGGATATTCCGGAAATGCTATTTATGTTTGGCTTAATTTTGGATTTTATATAAATTTTGAATGATTTGGAATATAACTGTCTCTTTAAATAAATATTCTTAATTATATTTTGGGAACCGGAATGAATTTATGAAGTTACGTCTTATTGTAAGCGACATTATCTCTTGTTCTCTTTTTCAAAAAAAATTATAGCATCGCGAATGACTCGTTGCCTCCTTTCTCGCCCTTTAATTATATCAAGAAATGGCTAATCTTACGCTTTCGTACACTTGCGCCACGGGTGGCGTAATCCGACACTACGAAAATTTACCCCAAAATTGGATAAATTTGTGAGGTTGGTCTAGCGTGAGATTCATCCGTCTCCTAATATTACTTCAAGGTACAAAGTGAGTTGCTGATTTCTCTATAAATATATCCAGATTTCAAGTGAAGATATATTACTCTGTAGATATACGACAGGCAGTACCTATAGCGAGGAGCAATAAGTTTTAATGATGTTTATTCGGAAGCTTTTGCTACTCAACGTGGTAAGGTTGGGTGAGACCCATGATTGCTTTGATTTATTTTTCTCGGTGAGCGAACAAGAATCTAATAAAATGACTTAACTTTCTAGGACTGTTACGAAAAGCGTTATGAAGTTATCCTATTCGTGCTACTTTCTAGTAACATGTCTCAATATTACATGGACCCAAAAATGGCACAAAACCCAAGCAATCTATACGAATGGCATATACAGTACGTAATTGAATTTCCGTGGCTTCGATACTACAAGCCTGAGCTTCGACCCAATTTTCATTAAGAAAATTGAAGCACAGAGTCTTATTTTGGATAATTAAAAACGATGGATAATTTAATTCAAGAACCAATCGAAACCAAGATCCTGACCACCGCTGGAAAACTAAAAAAAGCTATATCTGTCAATAGATAAGAGTATAAGAATTCGAATCACGTAACGTAACAGATTCACCATGTGTCGTTGCTGTGTCACGTTCCCTTGCGAGGTTCCTTGCATTGAGATACAGCTGGTCGTAGATGGTCAGTATAGCAGATACTAAATAGTATCTATACCAGGTACCTACTAAGGATGGATGAACGGTTGTGCCAGATAGCTGATGCTACAAACAGAATCTAGGCTCTCTCAAATCAATTGTACGCGATTGGGCACCACGTATAGTGAAGCATGTAGAGAGATTGGACCACTCGTTACTACAATGCAATTGCCTGGCCCACGTCATTTGGCTAATCATCGAGAACTCGGAATTCGCGGATATCGAGTACTGGGTTATATCCTGCTCACTCGACCTAGTTGTACAGAGAATTCCCAATGGGACGGGAGTTCTGTGCAAACTTTACTCGCGCCAATCATTGATCTCTGAGCATTGTTAAAGAGGATACTATATATATTAGGGTGTCCCATTAGTTTCTTTCTCTTCGCGCTGAGCATGGTCTTATCTGGCTCATCTTGTGTAAACATGCAGGCTTATCTATTAGACGTCTGTGTCATCGGTTTCGGTCGTCCCAGAGCTCCTTTACAGTACGTTTCGTTTGGGCTACAGTCTCTTAAAACTTTCATCCACAGCGTTAAACATGGATGGCGAAAGGCGAAATTTACGGCACGTTATGCTTCATTGTTTCAAAAAAGGTCATAGGTTTAAATACTGTTGACAAGATTTGTACCTTGTACGGGGATGATGCTGTAACTGTTAAAACCGTTGATCGCACCGTATTGTACACAGTAAAATTTGGATTTTCACGAAGTGACAAAGTTGTCCTAGATGGACGACGGTCGCGCGAATTCCAATTTCGCAGAAATTCGAAGTCTCGGTTCGTTTTGTTCGTCCCTGTTACGTGAGGAGCATCTCATAGAAATTCGTTCATCTCTCTCCTTCCTCTTGACCTTCTTCGTCTCGCTCGCTGTTATCTCTGACAAATAGCACGAGACCCGCACACGTCCCTCTGCTCTTTAATTTATGTATCCTGAATGTAAAATCCTTGCTTAATTACTGTAACGTGTGTAAGGATAACCCAGTGTGAATGAGTTTTGCCGAAGCGTTTATTCCACCAGAGAATGTGCAGATCTTAATGAAAATTGCGACAAGATTCAGTTTCGTGCCAATGTAGAACGAAGATTATTTTATTGTGCGCAAATATTGTCCGTTAATAGATTTGAAAATTGCATTCATATTCCATCCGTGGCAATATGCCGGCTATCGCGTACAGTTCATGATAATTCCATATTTCAAGAAGACAATGAACCCAGCCGGCTCGTATTGTCATTAGTGCGGTACAGACCCGGCTGTATTTATGTACGTCATTGCTTGGCTCATCCGACGTGAAAAAAACGGCATTTAATATTTGGAAATGATTTTCCCAACGGCAACCCGCGCTATTGTTGTCTGGACGCGACCGTTTGTCGCGTCTGTCTGTCTGTCCGTCCGTGCGCTGTTGCGCCTTTTGCCATTATTAATATTTTTAATTAAACTCTCACAAAGGACAACGCACACGTACTAGCCAACGCGCGGCAAGGATCTCCGCTACGCGAAAAGGGGCTGTCAGAGAAAAAAGTCTGTGAATTTTCTTTTTTGCCTGGACGTCAGCGACTTCCACTCTAGACGAGGAATTAGCATACATTAAACGCCGCTTGCGTGTCTTTTCCACGGCTCCTTCCTATACTTAGTTCCCATCTGCCTACTGTGTGCTACCGGACCTCTACAACTGGCCATTATATTTACCCGAAGCTACACTCGATAGTTCTATAGTATTTTCTACTATGAAATTACAGCCAACGGATGGCTAATACTATCGTGCAACTGAGTCGATTGAAATTTTATTTTTAATATTACGAATCGCCCTGCCAATTGCTAATTTGAATCAGAAAAGTCGTGGTAGCTATTAGCGTGGAGCTAGGTGATGAGACGTATAGATATAGGCGATGGGTTAACAGGCTGATTTGGGATCCTTCATAGAAACCAAATAACAGGGCTGTGGAGTGTAGGAGCCAGAGGCTGGAGAGATCTGCGAATGATATTGTAACGCGGGTAGGATTATAACATGGCCTGTTGGTTATAATGAGGTGCGTGGTGGTCTCATGGCTGGCCACGAGAGATAGCAGGATGCTGCCCACTTAATTGGCCCGTACCCCTTTCGGGGCACCCCTGCCACACTAAATCCTGCAACCCCTTCGACGACCTACATTCCACCCTCGCCTCTCTTCTCGCATCTGACATTCGTATACCTTCCTTCCTTCCTTCCTGCTTATACCAACGTTCTGTTTCTTGCCAGGCCAAGCCGCGAAATTCCCAGTGCCAAAATTAGATTTTCCAGGAGATTTTACCTCTTGAACGTAACCCGTGATCTAAGGTATTCTTCTCATTAACACGTATTTCCAGTTACTGGTCTCTCTTGTCTAATTCAACAGTCATCAGCACGAAAGGGATAATTCTACGAGACCGTTAATCACGTGGTCTCCCCGATGACCCCCCCCGTGTACGCGCAGTCGCTCTCGGCGACCGAAGGTCCATAAATCCACGTACCGAGTTCAGCGTAAAAATGTCCCGATGAGCGAGATAAATCAGAGCGACAAGGGAGGATCGGCAAAGGGCGAAAGGTCGTGGCAGGTCAGTCGAATTCTGGTATTACGTTGGGGGTATGAGTGAATCGGACAGACAGATGGAAAGGGATACTGAAAATGAACGAGCAAAAAGATGAAGAAACCCAATGGACCGGTGAAGGGTTAAATGTCCAAAGTTAGTAAAGGGCTTGGCGAATTTACTTTGGATTGAAATTTCGAGTCGTGCCGTTGCGCGAGTAGGACGAGGAACGAAGACGAGGAAAAGGCTTGATGTTAGCAAGAGGATCAGAGCAAAGTTACGTCTATCAGATCGGTGAGGGGAGAAAAGCTTCCCTCGTCTGCAACGCAACATCGGAATGCATGCATCTTCGCTTTCTTTGCCGGGCTCGCTCAGGAAAGAGTAGAAACGCGAACAAAGCCAACAAAACCGAAACTGCAAATAAAAATAAAAATGGTCGCCGCTGGACGAAACCGCATTCCGGATTCTTGGCCTCGCCGGACAAAGCAGCAGCGGCTTTGCTCGTCGTTCGCTTGGCTCACGCCGTGGATGCTCTGCGCTCTCCTCTTCCTTTCTCTTCTTCCTCTTCTTCCTTTTCTTCTGATCCCCATTCTCTCCCACCTTCGGTGCCATTACTGTACTACTATACCCTTCTACCCTCCATCGCTCCCTCCCTCCACCTTCATCACCTTCCACGATCCCCTTTACTTTTTTGATTCCTCCTCCCCCTGCTGTCCTCGCGTTATTAGCCACGCATTTGTTTCCCTATTTGTAACTTCAAGCGTGCCACTCCTCGGGATCCAAACTCCATTTAATACTCACACCTATCCACATCTCGCATTTCTCATTTTCTTCCACCAACTTTACGGCCTATTAAGAATTAGCGGATTGCTGCGCGCGAGTATTCCACTGATAAGATACCGCACCTTGAGGACACTCAAGCGGGGCCATTTGCGGATGCATGAAAAGATTGTCGAACGTATTTCTGATACCTGCGAGTGGGAATAACCCTTTTTAGCTCGTAAGCTGCTTAAATCGCGGAAAGTTTAACGTAGGGATGCGACGAGAGAGTGAATATTGCGTTAAAGCGTAAAACGGGTTCTGGGCTACGTGCATTTCTTACGGCGTGGAAAAGCCGCTGGATTATTCGCCAGATAAACTCTAATGTGCTCGTAACGAATGAGTTTCATAAAGTTTCTCAGGAGTGCTGGAAAATGCTCGGGACACTTAGATACTAGAAAAACCGATTCCTTAACCAGTCACAGACCTCATATGTTATCTGATTACAGCACTTTTATATCGGTATACGTGTATCTGTACTAACGTATCCCAAATCCTTAGCAATGAATGAAAAACGATAGCGAAATTCGTGGTTGGATTGTAGATCGTCCTGGTGAAAAGGAGCGAGATTAAATCTACTTTAGGATTAAATCTATTTGCCTTTCCTTGGCAAAGATAGGTGCTCCTCCTGCTTTGCAGCCCCATGAAAATCCTCTTTAGCAAGTAAGCTTTTCGGGTTACCGTGTTTCCTTAAATGGAATTTTTGTTGCCTCCTTGTTCCTGCCTTTCTTATACGATTTTTCTCCTTCTCGCTCTACCAGCATCCCTTACGAAGAATTACCCGCTCCTCTTTTTAATGTCTGCGCTGACTGTACAGTCTGACGCTAAAGTTTAATTACAAAATCGTTAATCGCAGTGTCAAAGTTAAACGAGCACTCTGAACGTACTTACCGTCGTTCATGCAGGTAGGATATAGTCAGTGGACATAAAGGATTAATTTCTCCTTCTCCCTCTTCCCATTGCGCATGACGGAATCGTAAAAGTCCAGTCTAGGCCAGAGATTTTGTTACTTGAAACTTTAATCCCCTAGGATATTCTCCACGTTGCAAGATTTAAACAAGCAGCTGTGTCACGGCTACCTCCCACTCGCTGAAAGACAAGTCCAGCAAGTGTGATGGCTAGAAAGCCAGGAAATCCTACAGTCCCAGACGTGGTTGTTCCTGTCGGATGAACACAATGCGAGACCCGTCTGGCAACGACAGAGTAACAGCTCTAATTAATCGTCCGAATTCGAATTACGAACAGCCGAAATGAGTCGTCATATAATTCAGCCGTACCTCTTCCGCCCTCTCTCCCTTCAGAATTCGAGTTCCAGCTTCGCCAACCCTCGTCCACCTCCCGCACTATGTTCTCCCGTATATACGAATCGGCTGACATTACCGTCACGCTTGTCGCATTGCTTGTCCTCTGTATTACGATGTTCAATGTAAAATGATGAAGCAATATTTCGTAAACCGGTTAGAAAATTGTTTAATCGCCAATTACGAGCTACAGTAAAATAGAAAAAAAAAGGGATACTCGATGTTGTTCTTAAGAATATGAAGCACGACGCTTTACGGCTTGGATATTTTGAATGTATCAAAAAAAAAAAAAAAAAAAACCAAGAGAAAATTACTTCTTAGCTAAGGACAAGGTACCGTTGCTGAAAATATTAGGAGCAGCTAGAAACAAGATGTAGGACACAGTGGGCAATGCATCTGGATAATATTCGGTAGCCTCTATGACACTTTCCATTCAGCATCCAGCAATGCATTCATTAGGCCACCGTATGCAAAACATTGGAGAGTTCCCTTAGTCAGTATGGCTGTATTTATGAGATGGTACGTATGGGTGAGTGGAAGCAATGTCGAAGAGGGCTGGACACTTGAAAGCAGGAGGGGAATGCATTTAGCGCTTAATTTGGCCCGCGATGCTTGGTTTCTCGATGTGATTCAGTGGAACTGCACCATCCTACCGCGCTTAATGAAGACACATGCTTCCAGTGGTGCAAGCCAAATGATACCTAGACCCTGCATACGTTCCGCATGTCGTTGCATTCGGTCCCCATTGTACACACTAATGGTGCTAGCGGGGGAGCCTCTGTAAAATATCAAAAAGCAAACGATCTCATTTGTACGTACATACGTATTTGAGATCGATACCAAGGAACATCATAATGTGAGATTTAACGCAAACTAAAAGATCATCATTGGTCCACTGATAATTGCAGCGTCTCTACTAAGAAGATCCTTTGACGGATTACAAGGATCATTCTAAGGGGTGATGGTATCGGTACCCTACTCGAAATTCGTAGATCGTCAAGGCCTGGAAGGGTGCGTCATCTCGTGGGAATTTCCTACCCTGAAAGAGGGTCTATTAGATAAATGTTTGGGGTTGACCATACTGAGATTGTGCGGTGATCGCGCATAGCACAAACATTTTGGGACTGAGGGGTCATATATTACGGGATTCCGGGAACGGTTCGATGGTATGGGGAGGGGTGGGGGGGGGGGGGGGTGGAGGTTTGAGAAAACGAAGAAGGGTTGGTAATCGATCGAAAAGCTAACCTCGCATCCCTCTTCTAAGAAAAGTCTTCTTGGGTTGCGCTAGTGGAGCGAACTCTAACTGAAACTGGTTTTGGTGACTGACAACGCAGGGTTGCGAATTCACTCGTGCAAAGAGTTAATCCAATGCAAAGACCAGTTTCAATTTGGCGCGAGTCGTACTCCTGGGACCGTACTGTGTAACAGGTCTGTGGTTACGTGCTAGCTCGGCGTTACAAACAGTGTCTCAGGTCCTGGGATATATCCGATACTCTGATCGAACGATGGGTCTCTTGAGACTTTACGTTTCTCAGGAAATCACGATTTTCTTAGCTCTTCTATCTCTACTATATCTTTCCATAGATCTGAAATGTATTGGAAATTCGGAATTACACAAGTTGAATTGTGAACTGTACTTTGGCTTTTTAAATACTTAACCAAGTTTCGACTGTGAACGAGGACATAATATTCGACCGAATAAATTTGGGGTTCTGGAAAATACAAATGAGATTCTTAAGAGGAAAAGTCTGTGTGAACGATCTTAATTTTTTTTTTTTTTTTTTTAGGTCGAACCTGGTGTAAATGAGTAGGTCGTTATTTTCCAGTCGGTCCAAAAATGGCCTTTGGATTCGAGCCAATAGATTCTCTTGCTAAAATACAGGTCAGAGTCGTAGAGAAAAGAACCGGAAACTATCCTCAATCTTGACCGAAGAAGAAAAAGTGCTCGCTATGTAATTTTATGTCTTCTCTCTTTCCTCTTTGATTTCTACTTTCTACTTTTTCATGCTCATTATCCGTTTCGCCATTAATATCTATAGGTATACCTTGCACCTATTTCCTTCCATACTTTTCTTATTCTATGGGTCATTACGAAAATATAGCCATAAGCTCAAAGTAAAAATACGAAATACAATAACACGTTTAAATACGAAAAAATAATTTTTTGACAAAATGACAACTTCCTATTTCGTGAAAATTTACAAAAAAAGTAATTAACTTCAAATGATTCGTCGCCTACGTAAATATTTATATATTCTCCTCTATTTTGCAGGAGTTTGATTTGACAATTAACAGTTCCGGATTTATTTTTATTTATCCAGCAGATTTCGAAAAGATGAGCTCCCATCCACTATCGCGATGTAAAGGGTTCCCAGGAGCTCGGTTGTTTTCCAAGGACGAGCTTGTCTACCACTAAGTAAAACTTACTTAATTCGTTCTTGTTCGCGCCCGCTGCGAGAACCGAAGTTAAAACTTAATCAAATCCCGACGCTGGCTAACCCGATTACCAGGACTTGTTAGATACTTCTCCAACGAGAGCAACCCTCCTGGATGCCGAGTGGGTAGTTGCAATCAATCTTTTAGCATTTCGAAAATGTCGGAGAGCGGCGAACACGCTAATGATCGTTCTCAATGAAAAAGGTTTTTCGTTGAAAGTCAAATTACACTCACGCTATATCTATATACTTACCTCCCACCTGACTAGCCGTCCGACTGACTGCCGGGTGAGATGTCAGTGAAATGCTGATTATATACACGTGGTCCAAAATATATCAAGGGTGATGATATCCTGGGAGTCCTTTAAAATTTAACCTAAACCTGAAACTCGCGCTTTTACGTCGCTTTCGTGAAAATATTTGACAGAAATGTTTGTGCTCGCTGCTCGCATTTATACCCGCTACTGTCGGAGAATAGCATCAAATATTTACGGCAAATATTTACTTCGACGTAACGAGGCTGCGTTGGAAATTTTTTTAAAGGTATGACTCTCTAGGTTTTTCTGACAAGAGACAATCGATCTCTTTTTTTTTCTTTAAAGATACATTTCACTGAGCTTTCTTAATCTATCTCTATGATACATTCAAAGTCCTTGGCTACGAGACTGCTAGGTCGAGTCACTCAGAATTGCCACGCATGGCTTATATGCTGTTTATGGATTACAAAGTATAATTTCCCCGCAGAGTAAGCCCAGTATATACGTAGACTTTAGCACTGGGGTAGAATCCGCGTGCCCATCATCACCGAGAAAAGTAACTTCGCGTTCCATTCCAGGATCCCAAACAAACTCAGTTTCCAAGATGGATTCCATTATGTTCCAGTAACCACAAGCAGAAGGAATAACGATAAAAGTGCAAAAGAATATATTTTTGAAAGCTTGTTTTCCTCACGAATTTCATTTCTTATTAAGATTGAAATGACAATAATTTCAACTCGAATAACAGAAAGGAACCAAAGCGACGTCTGATTCGGTCCCTTAGCGTCAACAGTCTGGAAACCTTCAATCATAGCTTCGCGCAAGGAATTAGATGAGTAAAGTCGGAGGAGTAAAAGAAAAAGTGAAGTTAAATCAATCAAAGCATTTCCGCGCGGCTAATTAGACGCAATAAATATGCGTTGATAATTAACCATGCGACCGAAGATATCCCTTGCGTCGTGTTCGCGTACTCAGAAATTCACATCCATTGGAAGTAGCCGACATTGTGAAAGCAGTCATAGTCGGTACTTAAACGGTTAAGTGCTTTTCGAAGAAACGATTTGCATGCTTCCTCGCACGTTTACCTTTACTTTGCGTATTTCCAGGTGATTCGCAGACTACAGGAACTCTAGTGCGTTTCTCAACGAGTCGGGCCTAAGGATACTTGGATAGGCCGCATCCGTTCTGCTTCTCCATTTCCCTCGTTCGCATTATTCGCTTGTTCGCTTACTCGCTTAGTCAATTACTTAAGAGGATGCTACAGCCCGTTCACCACATACGATTGTTCAACGATTCACTGAGAGCCGCAGTATCTCTTATCTCAAGGATAAGAGCTGTTTTTTTTTTTTTTTCAAAAAAATACAAAATTTTCTACATTTCATCCATCTCATTACCATATACGTTAACGTCATGGCAGAAATGTCTATTTGATAAGGTCTCTGAATAAAGATAAAAAAAAAAGACATGTCTACTTTGAGAGAGAGCCGGATGTGCACCGTTGGCTGCCCTTCCGTTACCAAGGTTGCAAATTGACCCTTTGCATGGCTCCATGAGAAGTTGAACATTATGGCGCGACAGGAGAGTCCCAAAGGTAGTCAGGCGGACAGGTAGATAGTTAAGGTAGATATATCTAGATAGGTAGATAGGTAGTAGGTATAGAATGTCGGGCGTCTGTTCAAGTTTGCCTTCAAATAACCCCGACAATAGTTTCGCTACCGCGCAAGGCGAGTTCAGCCGAAGCGAGACTAGGCTTCCCGATGCAATTTCCGGCAGCTTTAACCTCGATAAACCAAGCTTGTTTCGAAATAATGCCCAACTTATTGCTCGGGTTTGTCCTTCGTCCCTTACGTTATTTTGCTCCCTTCAAAGAACACGGGACTTGGTCGTATTCTCAAATTCTCTCGGCCCTGCACAGTCTGGCTAAATGCCTATCAAATGTTTTCGCTCGGAACACGAGGCTGCGGCGCACATCCTATGCACCGCCTGCAGCGTCAGGATGGTTTAGTGCCGTGTATGGCACGTATGTGTAACCCATGTGCTCTCTGTAAAAATATATACTTATTTCCTCACAAGAGAAAGAGAGAATTTCTTCTTCTACTTTCTTTTGTTTTTTTTTTTCATCTTATTCTTCTTGTCCGCAATTTTTGTTCTTTGTTCTCGTCCAACTTTCTCATACCGAGCCTCTTGGTCTCTTCTTTCGTCTTACTCCCAGTTAGGTACCCGCTACTCATCTCTCCTCGTTCCTGCGCGGCTTGTTTGCGTCGCATGCGAATTCGTTTAAAATTACCGTTGCCTCGGCTCCTTTAGCGAAAAGATGTGATTCGTCAAAGGACGTCACGAGAGAAAGAACGGTATGAATGAGAAGTGGTAGCAGAAATGTCTACGGACACTGGAACAGAGGGATCGCGTGTTGGTAAACGTATAAGGGAGGTCTTATTAATGTCGACAACCTTATTCAGATCCGACTGTCCTTTAGTAACGAGGCGAAAGGGATGGGAGAAGGTCGAACGAAGGAATTCCTGGAATAGAGGGAATTTCGTTCCGAACGGTCAGGACCGTATAAAATATTTATACACTCGGCCGAGTGGTATTGCAAAAAAAAAAGAGAGAAAAAATAATAAGGGCTGCCATATCGAAAGGGATGGATCTCTCATGTGAATACCATGAGCTTCTACCTTTGAATAGTGATTTCGACTTTCCTCGTATCAAACGGATTTGGATATTCACGCTCGCCGGCTTTGTTTTCCATTGCCTCCCCGTTTTCCCTAAATACAAAAGCATCGCTAGCTAACTGGCGTAACATCCGCTCAGGGATCTTGGGGTTTTCTACAAACTTTTTGAATCGACGCTTCGGCTGTCACTCATTGCGCAACTGTGGTGTATGTACACATAGGGCTCAATTGCTGATCGATAATCTTTCCTTGATATATTGCCACTTCCGGTTAATTAATGGAAATTGCTCCTCGCCATTGCCTCCCATTCGAGTTCAATGAATCGTACGCGGATGGACCTTTTGAATTTCTGAAAATTCGAATCTCGCCTTAATAAGTGCTGAAAGGAAAGATGGACGGCTCATAACGTTTACGCACAGTTAACGTAAACTCATAAGTGTTCGCTCAGACTATCTGGATATTTTTATGGCATATATGTACAGCACTAGGTGGGTGTGTACATAATGCGTCCTAGCCAGCCAGAGCGTTGAGTGACAGCTCAGCTAATGGACCGTCTCTCCTCTCTCCTCTCCTCTCTGACGGCTGGACGCCATTGTTGTCTTCATATCATCCTCCTGACGGCTTCGTATACCTACTGGTCCACCCTTGCGTTTCCCGGATAACCTCCGACTTTCTGCAAATTCGTTTTATTAATATTGCGCCAGCCATTAAATTTCCAGATGCAGATAAAACTTCGTCCCTGGGAAAAATGACGAGCGTATAATATTCCGTCGATGCTCGTACACCATAATACACATACGTATAAGAATATATCTTTTCCCTAAAAGAACGTTCTTCTCTTCGATCCAGAATATAAAATTTAAATAAATATCTCGAACAAGACTGAGAGGTCCATGTCACTCTTAAAAAAAAAAATATTGATGAAAAGAATGACTTGGAATGAAAGGGGTAAAAAGGAGCAAAGTCCTGGTCCGTGGATCAGCTTTAACGACGTTATCCGATTGGTTCGTGAGGTCTAATCGAATTATCTCGCTCGATAAACTAGAAACTGGATTTTCGTACGATAACGTGATTGCATACTAACTCCCTGGCTTGACATCGTCCAGCTTAGTGCAAACTACATGGTCTTGTGTATGGTGGCTCTTTATGTAGATCACAGCCGCAAGTTACCCCGTGAGGAGTTAGCTTAAACGGAACGTATCCGTAGATGGATTTGTGGGAAAGTCGTACACGAGGCCAGGAGAGTGCGAAAAATGATAAGGGACCGAGGAGTCAATACGTAGAGGATAAGAGGGGATATACCCGAAGGGAAGGAAAGGTGGATGGAGGGCGAGAGATCACGAGGGTGAGAAATGCAAAACTCAAGGGTGAGTGAAACACCTCGGGCGCAGCAACAAGAGGCGGCTTCAGCCTACCGTACGCACGCTGTGCTCTCCACGTATTTCACCACGTGTGCTCACCTCGCAACGGGTAATGCACGTACGCACACACGAGTCCTGAGCTACACGCAGGCTCTTACGTTATATCCTGGTACATATGCATACCTCGAAAAATCATATACTCGTGGCCGGGCTAGAGATGCGTGAATATAATGAGAGAATGGGTCGTGCATAGAGGATGCGAATGGAGAGGCAGTCCTGGGGGAGTTAAAGAGTGAGAAAGGAATAGGGAAGAGCGAGAGGGGAGATAAAGGGACGTACACATGCGAATGCGAGGGTAATGTACTGTTCTCACCTCCAACAGGCCCTCGGGGTTTCCTGAGCTATCCTTTGGCAGTCTACGCCTATGTACAAACCAGTATATAAAGTTCGGCCATATAGCCAGACACACGTGTCGGTATCCGACTACGTGTACGGGAGATGCCTGGGCTCGTATCTACTCATCAGCCGCTTGTATCATATTCTGGCAAAAGCACAAGTACATCCCGCTCAACATCCGTGCCACGGCGCACCGCGATTCGCGAGAAATTATTGCGGCATGCGCTCACGGCGTACTGAGAATTAGGGTAGCATTCAAAACGCGAAACGACACTTGCAGATACCTGCGACGTCATTGGAGATGCTCGAATGCCAGTTTGCTGCGCTATGATAAGTTTATCGCTCCTGGAAAGCTTTGAGCAGAGCTATTTGATAAATAGATGACCGGGTAATGGGGAAAAATCATCCGCCACATAGTCCGGTATCGACAAAGGGTACGGTAGTAGGGGAATGTAGTCCTAATGCTGAATAAATTGCGTGATTAAGCTGGTCGCGGATCGCTTCGTTGAATAGGATGAATAAACAAACAATCAGCCGACAACGATTGATTTATTGACACGCGGCCGGGAATTAGCGATAGATACGTTTCCCATTTAATCCATGATTTTCGGCGCACTCGTTCGTAAATTATAGGTGGCTGCTCCACACATCGACTACGCGGTGGATATGTCAGTGCGAAGAGTGTACAGCCGGGGTTGGCTGAGTGAGAGACAGCGAATGGAAGAGGATGTTAAAGTGAGATGAGTAGAAGGAGAGGAGAAGCAGAGACAAGGGTTGGTGACAGACAGTGATGGGCACCACTTTATCTACGACACGATTCTGCGCTTACCGCAGCCACCCTCCCGCCTTGCTAACGTCGCCGCCCCCTGACTGATCAAATCCGATCTGGATCAGCTGTCTCTCTTCTGCTTTGTCTTATCAGTCCTGTAATGTCTTCCTCTATACTTTCTATCATCCAGGGTACTCGGGGTAGTAACCTGGCTCCGAGGTCTTGGAGGATGTCGTGCAATCATCCTACGGTTCCCCTCTTGCCGCAAACACAACCGACGACTGTGTCTTAGACATCCGAGGTCTTAGGATCCCACAAGCTACTAACCTGTTATCCTTGCAAATTGGTCCGTTGCTCCTGTTGGCGAAGACCAGCGTTACACGCCGAGGAAAGTTTCGCTTCTGTTCGTACCTACGACCTACTGACTGTCACACTGGATTCTAACTATCATGCGCTGTGTGCTCTACGACTACTGACTTGTAATCCGCAAGATGTCGTGGTGCGGATGTCGAATTGCCTTTGTGTTAGAGGATACACCGGAAACTCCCATTCCGGGGAGTTAATTCCATTCGGTCTAGGTTATGCCGGTGATACTTCCAAGAGAGCATTAGGCTCAGTCAATGGCACGTATACTGTATAGAGTCGAAGCTGATTATACGTGCTATATAGCGTAGACGTCGAATTATGCACGATATTCATGAGATATGCCAGTGTAGAGGGAGTTTAAAGTTTAACTGGCATTTGTACAGCGTGGATATATGGCATTAAAAAAGAAGAGGCAAATAACGCTTGATTTAGTATCCATCCTCGATGTGATCACAAGCCTGAAATGGTATGATCGAGATCATTTGGTTATTAGTGGAATCCCGAAGGAGGTACGACAGAGTGGCGCCCCTGGATAACCGGTTTTACGCTAGTTAGGACTCCTTTTTGTGATATCAAGGAAGCCTCGATATTTCAGGATATTCACTCTACGGTATGGAGAAGAGGAGACAAGAAGAGACAATTTTGAATAGTGCATTATGCAGACGTGGATCCATGCCAGAAGTACACACCTTCCGGAAGGGCGTTCGTGTACCGAAGACAGCTGACAATCTTCCACCAGGCTGAAGTCCGTTGTAGGATTTTACACGCTATTCAAAAGGCAATGGCTTCCGCGTATGTATAAGGCGTTAGACAGCCAATGAGAAGCCATGAGAGATTATATACATATATAGTACATGAGAATACCTCGTCTTCGAGGAATCGACTACTTTTGCCTTTCCATGAAAGCTAAGGATTCCCTGCACTCTTAGAACTGGTACAGGACTCACGGTCTACGTTTCACGAGGTAAGCTGAAAACGTGTGCGTGGTCTTCTAATTAGGGAGTCACTAATTAATATTTGTTGAATGCAAAGATCTACTTTGCGCCGGAGTTGAAGGAAGACGCGTACTCCTTTTGCACGACGGGAAGCTTCTAGCAGTTCCTTCAGTCTCTCGCAAGGATCCCGTAGTGATCCTTGGCTTTACCCATATCAACTCCGTTGCGGCTTTTAGCAGGCTTCCTTAGCTTCTATTGTGGCGACCCTTTCGCATCTTTCATCTCACAGTGGGCGTCGGTGGGCCGTCTAATAACCGAGCGATCACTAATTTTGGGTTTCTTTAATTAATACTGATAACCCCAGACTTCCTATTCACGGTTAAAATAATTATCATTAGCTTGCTGACTTACCGATTAAGTAAATTGAGACTTCACGTTATTTTTTATCGTCTTTTCAAAAAATAACGATTTCTTATTTTATTTAGTCATTTATCCTTCCGCCGCTACACTTTTTATCTACGCAGCCCGAATTACATAATACAACTCTAGATATAGAAATATGACTTAATTTTCTGAATCGTATTATACATAATTTACGTGCAGTACAATGCCGTCGTTGGCCCTTTTCTCTACCTTCTTCGTCATTGTATTTTCACTGAGCACCTGGACCGGCAGATTCGCCTGGCCTGGACGTTTATTTAAAAACATCGGTTATGTAAAGCGATGCAAATATCTTCGCTCTCGTATTTGGAGTATAAACAGACAGGGGGAAGAGGGGGAGGGGCGGGGGTGTCTTCGGCACAGCTAATGACGTTCACCCTGAGAACGGCACTTTAAACATTTGCTCTGATATATTCGCGGAAACTGGTAACCTCATTTTGCCATTAGACGCATATATCGACTTGTGGTTACGTCCGTCCCTTTGCTGCCTCCCTGCGCCAACGACCAGATATCGCCGCCCTTTCCGCTTCTCTCCTCACCAGCCTGGACTTTCTTCCACGGGGCTCGGGTTCCGCGAGAGGAAGTGAAAATTTATCCAGCAACAATATCCACCACCATCATCGCCAACGACCCAGTCACCCACCACCCTCTCATGGCTCTATGCTTTCTAGGAGCTAACGCAATTTCTCAATCTATTCTGCTGTTCTGGTTGGTATATACCATCCACCCTTATTCAGATAGCATCGATTTATTATGAATATCCTAGAGACTCGATACTAGAGCGACTCGGGTATCTATAGGGTGAAACTATATTTTTTTCACTTTTCTTTTTATACCACAGAAGGAAATAAGGTGAAAAAAAACAGACCCCTTGCAGTTCGCAGAAATTATCGATAAGCTTCAGTGATTTTTCCTGGGGAAACAAAAATGAGGAATCTAATGGATTCTTGGAATTTTACATCATTCCTGCTGAGTGAAAAAAAAAAATCTTCATTCCCAAGCGACTCGACGTGCCTTTCGTGCTCTCGCGCACCAGAATCTGTTATCCAATTTGGAATGATGCGGATATAGGCAAGACTCGTATTCGATATATCTCATCGGGGTTGAGAGAAGGATTTGTGGCTTCGAAATCCCCAAGCGAATCTTTACTTTCCACTTTCGCGACCACCGGATGAAAACTGGATCGCACGATCTTCACGTGGCTCATCCGTTCTGGCACGTCTTGTTCTTCGTGATATGTTGAATATGTGTTTAAAGTTTGAGACGAACGAAGAAACTCGTAAAGTAATATTATTTTTAAGAGAAAATATAGTAACGAATATAATTAAAAGCAGTCCCATTTGATTCTGTATTGATTGAAGATATACTTCGAATACTATATCCATATAGTACAGTAAGATCCTTTACGTAACTATACCTACCTAGATGTACTATAGCTGAATGAAAATAGGTATAACCTACCTTAATCATAAGGCTCCGAGTGTACATAGTCTAATTTGTAACTTGCTGAAGGTGGCTGAGGTGAGTCAAGAAATACTTTCTTAAATAACAGCATCCCGCTCGGGTGGCTCTTAAGCCCCGGTCTGCCGAGAGCGCGGTTAAGGATTCCACGAGAGAAAAAGGCGGTGGAGGACTAGCTTATACTGCTTTACGTTTAAATCTTGTCATTCCATTTACATCCAAAGACACTTGACCTCTATCCGCATCGTCGAGTTCACTCGGTATTCTCGCGTACCACTCGAGGGTGTTGTAAAAAAAAATTCGTAACACCCTCTCATTTTCGTCAGGGCCCACGAGCACAGGGCCCCAGCTATGATTCCGAAATGCTGAGGCTGGTGATTGCGTAATGTTTGAGGATCCTCCAAGGGGATGAATATTCAAAGAGATTCACCTCGCGAGACATTAAGAAAATATTTTGAATGGAAATAACTTTGGACCAACCTTAGCCTCCTGTTTCATCCCTTGCTATCTTTCCGCGGCCGGATGTCGCAATAAGTTGGGTCTTAAGACAGAACAAAAATTTTTGTTTTCCTTATTTCATTTAATACCCGTGTTTTGGGATCCATCGATAAGATATAGTGTTAGAAAAAAAAAAAAAGTTTACTCAAATATTGATAACGAATAATATTAAATTTGTATGGGGTGTCATTAGAGACTTAGTCACGAGTTACGTAACTGTAGCGAATCCCTGTGGGCTTATAGGATTCGAATTTCCTGGATAATTTAAGCCCTGTCCGACCCTCTACAGTCTCTGATCTTCAAGTTGCCAATAGATAGAGAGAACTCTTGCTGGATAAGACAGAGTAACTCGACAAATTGCTATCAAGTTGCCCGACTTCCTGGCATCGTATGGAATCGCCAAGACGAAACGAAATAGAATAGACCAGCTAGAACGAGCTAAGATAATCTATGTGAGAAAGTAGACAGCTGCCTTCGATCCTATACGAAGCCTTATCTTGTCCTCCCCTTCTTTCCTATTTCTGTTACTGGAGAAACCGATACCACCCTTACTTATTTCTTCCCAGGTATTTCTCACTAGGCGTTCTTACCACCCCCCCCCCCCAGCTCGAATAATTTATGCGCTTTAATTGAGCCAGCTAACCCCCTCTAGGGTGGCTTCTGTTTATTTCACATTTCAGCTACCACCGCCACACCCTGACATATAAAATACAGTAACGCCAACTTTGAAGAATAGCTAAGTCGAATAACTGACTGTACCATGTATTATATAATTACGAAATAACTAATCGAACGTCAGATGCAGTTACTGCTGTCCGTAATAAATATATTCTCTATAGAAAAAATCGATCGAACGAATCATTTATATCGGGTTTCCAGGATCATTGTTATTCTTATTGTAAATCTCAAAATTTCCTATCCCATCGGGCTCGATAATGGCCACGTATTTTGCACATTTAATGCACCTCTTTGTAACGTGTTTTATTCCTTTGTTGCAGGTAAGTGCATCCGGCAAGGAAAGAGTTGGCTTAGTGCATAGTCCCTTGTCCCGTAAGTGTAGCTTTAATAAAATTTCATCATCGCACGACGTAAGCCGTTGGACTCAATGGTACCCGCAGTATATATATATATATATATATATTCGCATAACAAAAGAGGTAGTTGAAAGACGCACTAGGTGAGGTTATAAAATAGCATTGGATACGACGTCAAATTGGATGGCAGATATGACGGATAGTACTGTACGCTAATGAGAAATTCAATTAGACCAATTCTGGTCGCGCTCATTAGCTATATGAATATCCAGATCGACCGACTAATTACGTACTTTTGAACCACGAATTAAACACAATTTTTTCAATTATCAATCATTAACACGTTTCAACGCTCTATGCATCCTCTCCGCCAAAATGACTTTTGATCAATATTCCATTTACCAATTTCGAACCCGGAATATGTTAAACACCCAGGAGAAACGCTCTTATGAATTTTCTTACATATAATAATATATATATATATATATATATATATATATATACATACGAAAATAAAAATGTTTCTATTTCACCGTCACGAAACCACTTAGGACTCGAATCATGACGGATACCCGCAGTCTTACTGCGAGTCGAAAGGTCTTACGAGCCTAACGAGTTCGATCGATCATCTCGCTCACGTGCACGATTCTGACGATGCTCCCTTCGGATGGTCATCAAGGAAGATTTCCTTGGAGTGGGAAATTTTGCACGGACTATCCCAAGCGACGGGCTTCAATCTCGTCGGGCTGTAATAATGGAATATTATGTGCGCGTTGCATATCGTCGATGGAGAAACTGCAAGCAAGCAAGGAAGCAGCAGGGTGCACGGGCAGCAATCGCTCCTTTAGTTTGATAAGGCAGCGAGCAGCAGCTCGTGAAGTCAGTTCCGGTGGGTTTCCAGTTCGGACACACACAGATCTCTTATACTCTTGGATGAACGTGAACGGGTTGTCGTCGTATATATATATATATATATATGTCTGCATATACCATATATATAGATAGTATTAATCCCTAGATATATACCTAGGGAGGACACACTGTCGGCAATTGGTTGGCTGGCTTGCCGAAAGCCCCAAGCTAATTATTATAATTCCCATAACAATGATCATACATTAAAAACTAATATCACTGATGGGTCTTTGAAATTAATCATCGCTTCCTATCGTTAGCGTGATAACGTCCACGAACGTTCTATCTATAGCTATAGCTATGTATACATGTGCTATCTGCTATGTACGTCTTCGTTCCAGGAAAAAGTATCGGCCTGGACTAGCTATCTGGATCGCGATAGGACAGCCTTACCAGCACGGCTGGATTAAGCATTCAAAACGAGTTTTCAAGCGACTATACATGTAGTTCTTAACTCGCGTTCGCGACGACTAATGAGGATTGACGAGGAAGCAGATACCGACGTCGACTTTAATGAAAGGACTGCGAAATTGTTCCCGTCGTTCGCATGGACGATGAGGGAAATACTACGCTGGAACTTGGACTCTTTTGGGATTGGATGGTCGTGTGCTGCGAATTCAGTTTGAAATTGATATTAATCTTGCATGTGTTTAACTTGAGTTTCGCATGTGACATTAAACGTCAGATGGTAGCCGGAGATTCTTTTGTATAAGGCGGCCTTGTTTATTAATAATTTTCTTTCCTTTGTGCTTCTACGTGTTCGAGCTTTATCTGAGATCTGTATAACGAAGGATAAGAAAATTGATGACTTGTTTGGTATAGCGAGGTATAGGCCTCCTCATACCTTCATTTCGTGATTTAACACAATTAAGACTTCCGGTAGTGTCAATCTTGTTACACGTGTAATCTTAATTAATTATATTAACATTACCGGGATATGTTGTTATATAGATATACTCTGTCACGAAACTAACTCGTGCCTCAATATCAACGAATTCCCGATATTGCCTAAATTACGTAACATAAGGTTTAATAGGCATTGACCAAAGTACATCCAAAATTTTAGCCAAAACCAAAAATCGTAAATTCGATTAAGAATTACATGCGATACCTCCTTTCCCCTATTTTCGTCCGAGTCAAACATCAATTTCTGTAAAGTTGAAAATTTTCTCTATCTCTCTGTCTCTATCGACTGTACAAATCAATAGGTAGCAAATCTTTTGATTATAAGTACATCATCGAGCGATACGAATTTCGCAAACTGATTATCGTATTGAAATACGAGAGAAGTTTAAAACTACGTTCATTCATTAGCAAATATTATTAATTAACGTTGCCGCCCAGTCAACTATAAATTATTTGACTTTCAATGGCCAAATAATGGCCATGTCCGTTATCAGGAATTTTCATCGAACAACTGAACGAGTCTCGACGTAGAAAAGGGACAAATGTCCCGTTGAAATATGTAAGCGCTAATATCGTCTCGCATCGGATGCGCCCGGTCGACGAAAAACGTAACAAATTGATGCTATTAGGTACAGAAGGTTCCCCACAAAAAAAAAACATCAGCTGCCATTGACAGCTAAGGAACTCCGGAAGTCTTTCCAACGAAGCGTTACGTCGCCTCGCATTAGTCATATCTGTGCGTTACACATCTGCCAGGGCCGCTAAGTACACATAAAATATACAACCCTAATTCGTCAAGTTTTTCATGTGCACTGTAAACTCCAAGAATTTCTATACGTCGAGCTCTACACGTGTAATTTTTTATTTTTCTTCTGTTTCATTCCTGCTTCTCCCTTTATGCTGCTACATTCGATCTCACGCGTAGAATTTTTGGTAGAACTGCCAGTTTTACGGAACGTGAAACGCGTCAAAATATTTTACGAGATATTCCCTAGAATTTATGAACGTAAAAATGAAAGCTTCCGAGGATCACCGTGATGCGGCGCTAGCAGCACATTTAATATCCCTAGGGACATTTATACGTATGCAAGTACTGTTCGAAATTCTGCAGCAAGGAATGATTACCGTTACGTATTCAATTTGTAGGTTTATCATGGTGAAAGTTATATAGTGCATTTTTGCAAGGTGCATCGTGCACGAAACGTCCTATCGAGATACAGATAAAGAAATTGCGGTTGAGAAACTCAATAAATTCGGATTGAATCAGCGCTGACTGATTCGAACTTTATTTCGTTGGGCTGAACGAACCAAGGGAACGAGACTAAACGAATCTAAGGGAAACGTACGTGTTTCAAGTATTTTTCCTGGAAGATTATCTAAAAATGATTGGTAGTTTCTTAGAGTTCTAATGTGACGTCTTACGGAATCCCTGTAATGCCCAATAACTGGTACTCATTAAAACGAGAGACTTGAATTTAGCTATCACCTTCTTTCTGCGTGTCTATTTGAATGCTAATTTCGTAATTTATTAATGACTGCACTGCGAATGGTGTCTTATATTTGAAAAACGTCAATTGACGATCATACGAAGAATTCTTGAAAATGCAGGAATAGAAATCTGTATGTTTATCGTGAAGCAACGACGTTGCACTGGAATGGAATATTGATTTTCAATTTAGTCCCCTGTATCAATAATTCAGCAGAGCCTTGAGTACTCATTGAAATCAATAGGATACCAAGTACCTTCGATGGTCTTATAGCCTGTTCTTCTGACGATCGTCCATAATCAAAATACATTTCTCAGAAATAACGACAGCCATCACCTAGAACATTACTAAGATGAAAGCTTCTCCTTAAGATACTCGAGGATCGAGTACCGACGTTAATTATTCATTATTCAACTTTACGATAATCGGATCACCCGATATAAAGTACTTGACTCAATCTCCGCTATTTACCTCGGAGCCATAATATCGAAGAACGACAGACCATTCCAAACAGTCGATATACGTGGAGGGTCGCGATGTCAAACCTGTCGAACTTCCGGACAACGAGCTTCCAATTTATTGAAAGAAAGAATAATGGCGATTTGGACATGTCCCAGAAGATTTAGTAGGTACACACATACCTCGACTATACCTATACGTATCAAACGATAATCGATCCAAACATAAACTACATACGCTTCGTACAGTTTATACGTATATGTAAATTCATATGTACAGGGTTGTTCGGTATAAACGCATAAACTGAAGTTGACTCTACCATAGAAATCAAATAGGCAGGTTAAACTCGTGCGGTACGTTTGATCTGATTGTAACGGGTAAAAAATGAGAAATTAGGTAATAAAGAGTGTACAGTAGAGAATGGTCATTGGAGCGAACGGATTAATTAGACAAACGAAGTTAAAAATGAGGTTAAAAAAATGAATTACGATATAGGCAAATTAAAAGAAAAAAGAGTAATAGCGACTTGAGAGGGTTCCAAGGGAAGGTAGAAACTAAATGTAAAACGTGGAGGAACGGATGGATGGGGTTGGAAGTTTGGTTCGCGTGCCGGAGCGCAAGTTCGCTCGGCTTCCGGTTGCTTGCATGCTTCGAGACCACTTGTACTAAACTCACCCTCTAACACACGTCCTCGATATCCTCACGAAGCAGCGCATGGACACACCCTCAACACTTAACGGAACTCACCCTGACACAAAAGCTAATCGCCAGTTGAATTAATTCCATGACTGCGAATGGCTTCTACCAACGTGGTGATAGCTCCTATCTGGAGATGGAAAGGTACGGTAGGTATTAAGGTAAAGCTACTCCCAGCTACGTCACTTCCTTCGGATTCGTTATCAGTTCTGTGGTTATATCCTTAAATTTCTCATTATCGGACAAAGTGAACTTTAGTAGATATATTACAGCTTTAGTCATACCCATCCTTGATCTCGTCCTTGTACTACAAGCCCCATAGTTAAATCACTGGTGGTATCGTCTCTTTTCGAGTTACCCTGTAGTATCTTTTAACCCACAGCATGAATATTCTGGTTAAAATAAAGAAGACTATCTAGATAAAACTTTGGGCTCAAGGGTAGGTCGTACGTTGTGGATTATCGAATAAGGATAAATCGGAGCGAAAGGTTGGCGTGTCCTATCAGCCACGTCGAACGATCGCGCTAGCCGGAATCCTGGTTTTCTCGAGAAAAATCCTGGAGTCTGATAAATCGAAAGTGACCAGACCGTAGCGGCGATTTGATAAAAATAGACAATTTTATTAGGGGCTCTTGAGTTTCTTTAGAGGCAGACGGATAAGAAGGTGGCGTAAAGGATGACGAGAGTTCTTGACATCCTGCGGTGCTGGTACAGTCTTGACGCTGTGATAGCTGCTAACTGATGTATAGTGGTAGATAGTTGAAGGAAGACGAAAGAAGAAAAAGAGAAAATGAATGGAAAAAGGGGTGAAATCTCGGACGTGTCTGGTAAAAGCGGCTTAACCTTAGTGCCGATGAGTGGTCGAGTGGACTCGTGATTTCTTCGACTCAAACTAACTCGGTTAAGGCTAATTCGTTTATGAGCTACCTTAGTCGCTCAAAAGGTTCGGATCATCGGCACTCAAAGCGATTCAGAATTCTCGTTCGATCGAGCATCCTTTCACGGTCACTTTCATCCCAAAGACTTATTGCGCAGAGAGAAGAAGGCGTCTTGGAAGTGCATCCACGGTGAACTTGTGTTGGTAACGAAGTAAGAAAATTTTATATTTTCTTCCCACTACTGATATATCCACCGATATCGGAAAATATGAAAATCATTTGCCTACGTCGCAGTGTATACTAGTATCGTTCAAAAAATCAAGAAAAAAATAACAAAAACTACCACTACAAATTTTTTTTCTACACTTGTGTTGGTAACGAAGTAAGAAAATTTTATATTTTCCTTCCACTACTGATATATCCATCGATATCGGAAAATATGAAAATCATTTGCCTACGTCGCAGTGTATACTAGTATCGTTCAAAAAATCAAGAAAAAAAT
>JASANN010000233.1:889074-913466 GCA_031762395.1 Calameuta pygmaea | reverse complement strand
AACAAAAACTACCACTACAAATTTTTTTTCTACACTTGTGTTGGTAACGAAGTAAAAAATTTTATATTTTCTTTCCACTACTGACATATCCATCGATATCGGAAAATATGAAAATCATTTGCCTACGTCGCAGTGTATACTAGTATCATTCAAAAAATCAAGAAAAAAATAACAAAAACTACCACTACAAATTTTTTAATTTTCATCCATCGACCGAGCGCGAATTTCGTTAAGATAATAATTAACGAGCAATGGCCAAGCTTTCCATTAGCTGTTGGGGGACGACTAAGCTGAGTTCCGGGCTGCTTTGATGTCTGGGAGCGGCCGATGATTATGGAATCAATTATTGCACGCTATTTTCCTTCCTCCTCGTTTGTCTTATTTTTTTTATTTATTTCTCCCCTTTTCCTTGCACCCTCGCCCAGTGGGTTTGGCTGTGTGTACTCGTTCACTTCTACCCGGTCATTTTCCTTCCGCTGCGATTCTCACCCGGTACGAATAAGCCAGGAGGAAAATTTATTCCTTACGCGAGATGAAATTACTTTGGACCAACGCTCACGGAGAATCGATTCTCTTAAAGGTCAGGTAATCGTAAGTCCAGCATGATCGGAGATTCTGGCTGCGTATAAGACTGCCGCTTTTACCGTTTAACGTGATTAAAGGTTAAAATGCCCTTATAGTATGCAAGCACTTTAACAATCCGTACGTGACCGTTTCCTTGGGGCATCCTTGAAAATTTAGATGATATCTTAGCGAAAGTAATCATGAAAATTGGACAATCATAAAATTTACGAGACGCCATAGTAACTATGACTAACTCGATTAATTAGTAATATTCGTAAAGTTAATGAACAATTTTTGAATTTAGACTATGTCTCATTATAGGTATTGATATTCCTACTAAAAAATTATTCGATATATTATTCATGACGTAGAATTCATATGGGATTCCTAATTCCAAAAGAATTTCATACTAATGGACGTATCAGGCGTTTTCGAAGCCAGTATCGTGAATATCGATCGAGGCACTTTAATTCAATAGAATTTCAGGGAAGCGAATATACGCTCGAGACTAATGTGTAAATTTTGTAATGGAATTAATCAAATTCACCGGAAGCGACTGCCCTTCCGTTAGGCGTCTATCGACATTCGCTGGTTACCACCGAGAGAGGTTACGGATTCCGTCAAGCGTAAATGCAAAGGGATCTTTTCCGCATAAAATTCGAATCTGTCGATTTTCCGTCATTTAGTGGTGGATGAGAGTGGGGTGCTTCGAGAAATCCGAAATCCTCGATGCTGGCAGCTCGATGTACGCTGCGCTCTAATGCGAAGCTGCAGACAGAAAGGGATCTCGCCCATACCCGATATCACCCTGAGCAACTCTCTTTCACTCTTTCCAATATACCACGTTGCTTATGCATGTATATAAAAAGAGAGATAGTGAAGTGGAATATATATATATATACACAAGGTCATTTACATTATATACATATAGTACATCCCCTCTCTACGGTGCAATATGTTGTAGCTCCAGCACAGTACCGTGCTGCCATCCAGCGGCGAAAGCCCCAACATCCTCTGCCGGGAATAATTTTGTCACTAGGCATGTAAACCCGCGTACAGCAGGTCCACACCAACATATAATCAAAGTAGGGTAGCGCGAGGGCCAAAATTCATTCCGCATCTAGATCTTACTACAAGATTCCGTTACTAACTATAAGTTATTATACTCAATTAGAAAATCCCATAGGGAACAGTATAGCTCCGACTAGGAAACACATGCGGCGGGTCTGCAACAGACATCCTTACTTGCAAGGTGCTATCGCGAAATTATAGCGTCGTTCGGTCTTGATAATCGGACATAATGTACCCGTGAATCTTCGAATCGGATGAAAGTAAAAAGAAAGTCTCACAGACACCAGTCGTGATTTCACGGGGTTACGTAATCTCAGACATTTTCACGATCCTTTCTACGAGGGCAGAATTTAACCGGATAAACGGCGTATAGCAGGTTCATCACGTACTTATATGTAGCTGTGGTATAGCATCTATGGTACCTACTCCTCTCGACTAGCGGGATACATAGGATATGTCGTGCATCATCGCTAACGCTAACTGGCTAACTGCGCCAACTGCCGCGATAGGAGCGTGGGATGCGGTAATGTATTGGAGGCCGGCTTGAGAATTCTTGAACGTCGGTGACCATTACGTTCTACCCCTCCATCGTACGCTTTCAAAAATTTTCATAAAACTCATGACCCCTTGGAGATACTATGCGTGTCACGTGTTGTGCGGGTGGCATGAGTACGTGACTCTGGAATTTAAAAATGTACAAGGCAATTGCATTGATTTTCAGTGCATGTATATATATATACATCATTGCATACATTTTATCAAAGAAATTTAATATATTGACATATACATCTAACCTCTAAAGTTAGGGCTTGTTGCGACCGCTTGCTCCTCGCCACCTACAGTTACTAAATAATTGTAGGCAGATCCAAGTGAAAAGAAGACCCATTAGCTTTGTCTCACTTTGAAGCATTCGCCAGCACTGATGTACGATTTTATTTATTTTTTTTTTTTCACGTGAAAGGGTTAATGATCAAGTGATACCTAATTTGCCAAAATTCATGCAACTTCTGCTTCCCTGTGCACTTGAGAATTGGTAGATTATACAAGTAGTACAGTCGTTGGAAATCAAATCCTTTTTACACGAATAACGCATAGAGCCCGGGAGAATAGGTCATTAAAATGCATTATAGAGGCGATGAGCGTAGCAAGCGTAGTCTCAGATATTTCCTAGGCTCGTACGTTCAGTTCAGGATGTGAAACAGGGCGTCTAACGAGGCGTAAGGAGATCCCATGCCTGGGGGGTAACGTCATATACAATGCCATTCTCTCTTGCGTGCCATCTACGTGGAACGGTGTGGCAAGGTATTAGAGAAGATACAGATACATTGTTTCCTAAAGTGTTAAACGTACTGTACGTGCTCGATAGCCGTTGAAAGGAAAGATAAGAAAGACAAAATTCACAAAACCCTTAAGTATCTGCCAAAATCCATAAGCCTGCCTTTAGTAAATTTGTATACATACATCTACTTATACGATATATAAGTAGATGTTTATGATCTTTTTTATAGAATTTTTTAATTATAATAAATAATTACGCTTTTTTATCGAACTATCGGGGAGACGCGAGATGCGGGTGCATGACAGTTTCATCTTGTATATTTGTATGCATGCTTTTCTCGGATAATTCGATTCCGACGTCGACGTTCTCTGACACGGGACTTAACGACCCGTTGCAGTCGTTAATCCGTATTGCCGGATACTAACGCGCGTGACGATATTTCAAACGGCGGCCCCGTAAGGCGCAGAATGGAAATGTCAAATGCACGTAGCATGCCGGCATTCGTTTATACGAGCGTTCTAGGAGCAACTGGGAAACAAAAGCTGCTAGAAGTTGAAGAGACTTTGACTGGTAACCTACCTACGTAGCTACTACGTAAGTTTCATTGAACTGCATTTAGGTATAGGCAAGCTGGCTACTGTTCTGATGGAATTGATACTTGAAAATTTATGCTGCCCTCTTGGACGTTTAATTATTTTTATAGCCTTAGAAACCTGCGAGATTGTCCTCTGAAACGGATTAGTGTTGATATTGGAATCTTATCAGAAAATCCCTGACTTATAGTTTCAAATTGATTGGGACTTGCGTAAAGAGGATTGATCTTGTCTGTTTTGATTTTCTCGAAGTAATGGGAAATATGATTAGGACGTTACTGAGCAGAATGTATCTTTTAATTTGTATTGGGGCTTGGCAGGGATGATTTTTTTTTTTTATGGAACTAATAGGCTGTCTTTTTACTGATAGGTTAAAGTGCTTTTTCTTTAAAGAAAAATATAAGAGTGCTTCCTCATCTAGGTTCTATATAATTCAGAAACAAAAGCATTAGCGTGATTGGATTTATCTTATATACAGCAGTGGCTCCTTTCATGCTTTATTACTGTACGCTCGGCTGTCACACCTCAGCTTAAATCAGACGTCCAGACGGAAAAGTCAATTTGACAAGACTTCCTGGTAGAACGCAAACATATCAAAAAAGTTTTCTTTTGAAAATTGACCAAATTTTACGAATAACTGTTCCTTCCGATTATCGTTATTTTAATAAACATGTATTCGTTCAAGTGACCGGTGGACATCTGACAGATAGATATAACATCTATGTGTATACATAAGTTTCTGCTAGATAAATACATGTGCTCAAGTAACTGTCAGTCTCCATATGAAGCACCAATAAAGTGGGTTGGATGCTTTATTTGAGTAAGGAATATCCGGTCGATGCCAGAAGTGACGTAGGAAGCTAAAAATACCAGAGTAAATTATAGTAGGCGAACACTTTGAATATTCTTGAGAAACAGGGTTATTTCGGGTTATTAACTAGCGCAGGGTCTCCAGCAGCGACTCATCTATATAACCCAAATGTCGCTTGCTAAATAATTAAGCTTAGCAGCCGATCGATCGGAAGGTCGGTGGACTCGTAGGGGCTGCTCTCTAAAGCTTACAGTGTGGGGTGACTTCGGTAGCGGAGGCAGAAGAAGGCGCAGGAGAAAATGAGGAACTGAGGATGGCGACAACGTGGGTCGTGGGTGGTTATCAAGGCAGGGCGTAGGGATGAAATGCAGCGGGTGACAGCTCGCTCGGTGACAGCCCGCCGAACGTATTAATAATAAATGCAAACTCCTAACATCAATTTCTACCCTGCCTACCCTTGAGCCCTTCACACTTTCCTACCGTAGCTTCCCTTCCGTTCTTGCCTCGATTCTCAACCCCCCCTACTTACACTAACATGCCTGATTACTTGCTGGGCTGTTTACTGATTTGTTACTGATTATCTAACTTCTGCCTGATACGTCCTTAAGTAACGTGACGAAAGGGTTGAGGCTGTAATTAAATTACATATTCATTCGTAGGTAGCTAGAGCATTATATGTTAAGGGTAACAAAAAAATTCTTTTTAAAAATAGGGACATGATATTTTTCTAGGGCTGGGTGTGTGATAAGGGACTGGTGTGGTACTCGGCCATGAAAGAATCTAATGGTTGGTCATATGTTTTCCTCCTTGCGTCTCTTGGGTGTATGAACGTGAATTATTTAAGAGCCCTTGAGACCCCCTGGCAATTTTGGCAGGACGCAATTCAGAATCAGTGCAAGAGGATCTCCTTGTGCTTTGCTCTCCCGTCAATCATTCGCCTAGGACAGTGCGCCGCTACGTGTCTGCTCATGGAATATGGTTTCGCGATCCACTAGCTTCGAGTAGTTTTCCAAATTAAAATCTCTCCTATGGTGCAATAGTCAGACGAGGGGCTCTCGAGAAGAAAAACGTGACTCTTTCGCAGACGTATTATCGCGAATGCACGCTCGGGCGACATATTGCGCAAACGAGTGAAGAGAGATATTCGCACTTGATTTACTCAGGTATTTTGGAATACGTCAAAAGTGATTCCGACGGTTGATTATGATATCTGATTTCCGTAACCAAAGCTCGATTCAAAACGAGCGTAAACCTATGAAAATTCGTGGAAGACAGGATCAGCTGTCGTGGAGTTTCGAGTCAGATGATCGGCTCGACGTCAAAGGATTTTTTGAAGCGGCGAGTTTTTTTTCCCTTTTGCAAATGGCGTCGCCAAGGATTTTCAAACACAAGCGACAAGAGGTTGGCTGAACTGGAAAAGACGAAATCTGGGAACCGCGCTTTATCCCTAGCAGATGCACATTCCATGGGGATACTTGAACACCAGTAGAAATCAGTCGTATGGAAATAAAGGTAGCGCAAAGAAATCTAATAAAAAAAAAAGGGTTTACTAAAGGATCAAAGAGGCTTTGTGTCTACTGCTAAAAAATTATATGTACCGATAGAAAAAAAAGTGTGAAAAAATTGAAATCACAAGGTCATAGTAAAACTTGCCTAACGCCAATAGCATCGCGATGTTCGTATAGCTGTTCCCGTATCTCTTTAAATAGGATCCGAGGTCAGGACGTTTTAAAGTCCTGGCCCACTTAGCCAAGAAACTTGAACGAGCAAACTTCGAATCGAATGCTATTTAAATTCGAATTGAATAAATCTCGAGGACGATTGTTTCCTGGGAAAGGGAGAGTCGCATGTGCTTAATGGATATTACACCGAAGCACTCCTATAGGTCCTCGAGAAGTCTGGTGTAATATTTTATGCGAAGAAATTCTCGTCCGCTACAGAGTGTGTCTAGTAAATGATCCGCGAAGGAAATATCAGCTGATAATATCAGCGGATTACCACCCTGAAGTAACTCGGCGTCGTATTGAGACGCGTGTATGCAAAACAGAGGCACTCGCTCTCCGGTAACGAGGCACGACACGGGTAATAAGAAAGCGAGAGTCTCGATATATACTTGCCCATGTTAATTACCGACAATTACAAACCCAATAAATACCGTATTTATGGCCTTCATCCCCCCGTCCCTCCCACTTCGCCCATATAGATACCAAGAGTGCCAGGACCGAACACACCACTCCTACTCTCAACTGATTGCGTGTGTTCCTTACGAGCTCGTGTTCTTACGCGTGTTTTATGTTATGTAAATGCGCCTTGTATAATATATTACGTATACCCCGCGCGCCACGAGATATAATAATGCTTACATTTTTCTTTCTGTACTTGGGGCTGATTTTCCAATGACTTATAACACTCGGAACACGACCGTATCTATAATACGGACAGTTTCTATCTCTCGGCTTTTTAAATGATATATATACAGGGTGTCTCAGCGAAAGTGCACATCTCATTATTTCCATAGCTATTGGAGATACGGGAAAAAGTTGCAGATAAAAGTTTTATCGTTTCAAGCGGGTCGACTTTAACAATAAATGACGTTCCATTTAAAAAAAACCTGCTGTATCTCGAAATCAAATGAATATAATGAAAAAGTCATTTGGATAAAAAATCGACCCCCTTGAAACCATACAACTTTTATCTGAAACTTTTTTCCGTATCTTCAACGGTAACGGAAACAATCGACTTGTACATTTTCAGTGAAACACCCTGTATACACGAATATCATCTTCATTTTGTATACATCTTTATTCTACATCCCATATTCTCCACCCTCGCTGGAGGCCCAGCACGAGGTGCGAATGATATCGCGATATCGAATGATTTGCGTAGAGTTCTGTAATTGCGAAAAATTCTCAGGGTATTCTCGGTCGGCTTCCCCGACGTTACCACCGTCGTGTATCATATACTGTATCATAACGACGAGGCTTATGCCAGGCCTTGAGGGTATCGTGAGAATTACCATTTGAATTTCATTCTCGTATACCCGTCTTCGATTTACCTTCATTAACAAGTCGTAATCGCCGGATATTGGCTTATTGTCAATGTTCAATGTTTTATTCGAACGACGACCAACTTCGGATTACCGTGATTATCATTCCGCATGTAGTATTGGAATTCGTGCTTGGTGTCACGAGTACCATGAAATATATATGAGATAAACTGTCGACTGTCTTAGAGAAGGACTACGTCAGGACGAAGGACTACGTCAGTCAATACGTGTTAACACATGTTCCAGGCGGAATGAAAAGCGGATCCTGTTTATTCGCAAGATGTGCCGAGATCTGTTCATTCCGTTAGTCAAGTCTTGAAGCGAAGACGCTGCGGTTCTCCGGTACATATGGCGAATGAGATGAAGTCGTGCACATATACTCGGTCCACGAGTTCGATGTGATTTTTTGACAGATCAAAAACAGAGTGAAGTCTCTAAGCAAGGTGAACGTGTCACTGTATAAAATCTTTGTTATTAAGTATACATATATGCATGGTTTTGCAGTAAACATAAAATGTTGTATTTTACTATATTTACGTTTCTTTATGTAAAACCACGTGGAATTTCCTAAGGATTGCAATCGCTTGCGAACTGTCAAGAAAACGCATTGAACTCGTGGACCGACTATATTTCGATGGGACAAGCAAGAGGGACATAACTGGTTATGTATATATGAAAGATGATGGTGTGGGTAACACATGTCACGTATTAACAGGTTGTCCCATTAAACGATTTGGCACCTCGACCACTCTCTAACAGTGTCTTTTATCTCTGAATTTGAATAAATTCGAAAAATAAAGGAACCCTGGCATTCAATTATAATTGAGAGGTTGTCAACGATTCGATAACGTCAAATCCTCCTTCCCCGTTACATTTGTTTCAACAGTGAATCTCCTTTCATTCGTGTCTTCATTGGGCTCCCATGAGACACAGGAAAAAACTGAATAGGAGGAGAGAAGAAAAAGCAGATTTTCTTCGCATTCTAATAGGACATTCGGTCTTTCGAAATGAATGCATTAAATAGCGAGTACACTAAAAATACAAAATTAGGCTCTTGACGTAATTTATATTCCGGGGATTTATTGCTCTGTATTCTGAAGGAAATGTCGTCTTCGAGTGCTACACGATTCTCTGCTTTAAGCTGTGTTAATCTGGCGTCACTAGGTTCTATTAGTGGACAAGAGCATAATAAGGCTTTTCGGTGGTATCAGGATTGCGTTGAAGAATTTTGAAAAATCTGAAAGCACATGGACACCAGGCTGTATCTACTTTCTGAGAATATTTGGTTTATTCTTGAATTTACCTGTACAGGTAATATCTTAGGCGCAATATAAGAGACCGGGCAAGACGCGCGTTTATCTCGAGGTATCTTCAGACTCGAGTACCAAAACGTGTTTCTTTACGAATAAAAGCCACGAACCCAATGAGAAAAGATATGATAAAAATAACGAATGTTATTGCTAACTGCTAACGAGTCAAAGCACCGAGCGTGGGTATCGAACTCGATAAAACAGCCAACCTTACGTTGTTTCTTAAGTCCTTATTTTTCTTAGGAAGACTTTTCTTTTATTCTTATCCTCCTTATTTTTTTTATCCATTAGTAATATCCTTTTCTTTCTCATCTTCAACGTTATAAAGAAACATTATCGCAAATTCCCTCACCTGACATTAATTACCAATTAATATTTCCCGCTCCCGAAACGCAGCTTACGCGCGTATATCGCGTGCGCGCACCAAAGTCCATCAGACCCAAGAGTCAATGATCCTCTCCGCGGGATCCTCGGCATCCCCGGAAGAAAGAGGATCCTCGTAATGAATTGAGAGGACACGTGGGCGGTCGTCATACGGCGAAATAAAATTTCCTGAAGTCCCATATAAAACGTCACCACACTTTTATCCAGACATTGCGGTGCTTAATCGTTGGCTGACAGTAGGTACAATGACTGAAGATCACGCATTCTTCAAGATCCCTACCACGGATCTAAATTTTACCAAAGACGATACGTATTCAGAAATTACAATAGAAATACCAGACACCCTAAACTGTACAATCGCATTACATAACAATACCACGACAATACACATACAGTCACAGTACAAAAGAGCATAATTTAAAAAATTATCCATTTCACCGACAGCATTAACAATTTACCCATAATTGCACAAGAAAGAAAGTTGATCCATTGTGAATAATAAAAAAAAAAATAATCATTTTAGATCAATCGTTAAGATAACTTTTGAAACGTCACGGGACGAGGCTGCCAACTCAAGCAAATATTTGTTACACCGAAATTGACGAGTTTGACGCGTCGATTGCTCGAGCATTCCCGAAAAGTCAAGTAAGGGTAGTTATGGGTGGCTGATATTGACTGCGCACGCGCGCCTTCACAGAGGCACAGGTGTTTCATAGGGTTTTGTATGGCTGTATGAATTCGGGAAATAATAACCGTCGAGGACGCGAGGTTTACGGCACACCACCAAACAAACAGTTATCGAGTACATGGGTGCATAGAGCCACGGGACGTGTGTTTGCTTGCCGTCAGCTCTCTAATGTAACGCACAACTCCGAGCTGGTTTGCTAGGTTTGGGATGGTTGGGTATGCTTATGGTTAGGGGTGCGTACACACTGT
This sequence comes from Calameuta pygmaea, assembly GCA_031762395.1. Taxonomy (NCBI): domain Eukaryota; kingdom Metazoa; phylum Arthropoda; class Insecta; order Hymenoptera; family Cephidae; genus Calameuta; species Calameuta pygmaea. The sequence goes on along the minus strand of JASANN010000233.1, from coordinate 903,472 downwards.
AACGACGCGCGTTACAAACGACAGTGTGTGCACGGTGTGCGCACTCGAGCGACGAGTGTTAATTGATACACACACTAATATTATTCTCAGCGTAATGTGCTGCTAATAGACGCTAAAAATACAGTGTGATACAGTGTGTACATACAAGCGGTACGCCATAGTGTGTTCAGTCTTGTTCTTGCGTCGTACGTCACAAATTTTACCCTACCTTATACGAGGATAGATCTTTATATTATCTTTCTATGGAAATAATAAAAAGAATCATTTTTAGTTTCGCTATATTTCATCAAGAACATCGTACACGTAGTGGTTTTGTCTTTTAAAAAAAGTACTTATCTAGTATCTAGTATAGGTCTATAGTACGTATATGTATACTACTCGTATAGGTTCATCGGTTATGGGTTCGCGAAAATGATTGCCTACCTATAGCTATACCTCGTCGGCGGCTACGTATTAGTAACCAATAGATTGGCAAAGAAGAGGCACAGCTCCGAGGTTAAATTACCTTCAGGGCAGGAGAGCAAGGACCAGGGGTTATTCGAGGATGAGGATAAGGAGTGTCGAGGTAGCGAGTAGGTATTAGCAGAGATTAATCGGATGGAAGAAGCTCGTACTCTACATATATACTTGGTAGATGGAGGGCTCGACCAAACTAAGAAGGAATAGGATCCTGAGATGGAAGGGCCAGGACCCAGGTGGAGCCACAGGGTGATTAGTTACTTACTTACTTACTTACTTACCTACGGAACAAGGTCCTATCCTCATGAAACTCTTCTCCGAACTCCAAATAGAAGCTAGGAAGAAGAGATCAGTAAGGGACCTAGGTTATTTTATCTCATTTTTAGCTTCTACCTTTAACTTGAAATACCCTTGGTATTTGAGCTCTAACGACACGATAACGGAGACACGATAATATGATTGCTCTCGCGAATAACGATCGGCGCGAGAGATTATTTTTTGAGCGGCAGAGAATTAGATAATTTATGGGCCAGGAAGCAAAGTCGTTACACGGTTCGAAAGTTGCCGAAGAGGAAGCAGAAAAAACCTTTGGCAAAAATTCTATCTTGTACAAGAAGGAATTATTCCGAGATCCTTATTTCGTGTAACGTATATAGGAATCTTTGGCGAAGAACAGAATCCTTAATCCGTGTGATGCAGAGCCGCCGCTCGGAAGCGGAACGGTTCAATTCACCCCGTCGCGCACAGAGGTCAATTCTTAAGCGGGCTGGAACAGATAGGCCAATAATTCCATTCCAGTGAATAGGAACTTGCTCGAAGGCAAACGTGGGTGTCGCTGGAAGGTAACGCTGCTGGCTTGCAGGAAGCTACATTACCTTTCGTTGGAGTAAACAAGATCTAGACTAGGAGGGACTTGGCTTGATTTGCGGGTTAATGGCTAGGGTGTCTCTGATCGAACCAAGTGCAATTGGATCTCCTATCCTTGCATCGAGGACACCATGCAAATCCGTCTAATCTGTTTTCTCAGTGAGATATTCCCTGACGGAGACTTGGAAGTTAACTCGAACCTAGTATACAGCTACATACCTATGCTGCCTATTACATAGGGAGAAACGAGAGACAGCACTACATCACTTTTTAATAGCTAGAAAGAGAAAAGGAATCAGATGGTTTTTGCGAGCATAAGGAAAGAATGGAAGGGGGACAGAGAGAGAGAGAGAGAGAGAGAGAGAGAGAGAGAGAGAGAGAGAGAGAATGGTGGGGATGGTAAAACAATTGGGGAGGGACAACCGCGAATTCCATGCATTTAAAATGTTTCATTAGAAACCGTCTAATAAATATTGACCCCATTTTAACTTAGTTTAAAGGGCCATTCAAAGGGGGCCCGACTTTTGTATTATACGCGCGAGTTGCTGACGATCCAGCACTTGTAACAAGATCTGATTTATATATGCTCTCGCGAAAATTGGTTTCATCCCTGGGCCATCTTCTGGGTGGTATCGAACATGGCGACGACACCGACCATTTGGCTTACCATAAATACTGCCTCGTGGCCTTGCAGGGTGCATACAGATTCACACTCACCCGTTATTACCTTGCCAAGCCAACAATACCAGGAGTCCATCGTTTCATTCTTAATCCTTGCTCTGCTACACGATTGTTCTAATATCATAGACATACCGTAGATACGCGTTTATAAGGCATCGGGACACCCTGTATAGAATAACAGGATTCCTTCGATGCTTTCTAAATGCACATACCCACGATGTAATGCATTTGCAAAGTACACGCTACTACGAAGCCCCGGAAATTGAGCCCAGAACATAACTGCTTGCGAATAACGCCCAAGATACGTTCTACGTACCTTATACCCTACTAGATCGTATAGTCGATACAGATACATACGTAGTTAGCTATGCTGCAACGTGCCATCCCACAGGAGAAGTATGGCTGTGCCATTTGGGGCTGAACGTTCCTCTCGGAATCTCCTCTCCAGTAAACCCTATGACGCAACTAGTGCACGGCTGTAAATTTCGAAATGCCGCTCGAGCCTGTCTACCCTGAAACCTTCGAGAATATCCCTTAGGTATGGCGAAGGTAGATAACAACCAAACCGGGGGGGTGTCTATCAGTCTCGCGTCCTAAGATCGGCGCTTTGATACGCGAATAAATGAAATTCTTCGAACCTGCGTCATCCCCCTGACACGGTGCTAGAGGATGGATAAACATAAGTAGCAATAATTCTTCGAGAGAAATATTATCGAGACACAATAATGTCCTCGCATGCTATAATGTCAAACGTGAACGAAGACGTAGTGCAAATTACGAGAAAAACTCTTCTTCTCTTAAGACGTTTCGATTATCTTTTCCAGGCAGATTGTTTCTTGGGTTATGCTGAAGTTTCTAAGATGTCTAAGCGTTAGACGTCTAACTGTACGTCAGCGTGGAAAAAGTCAAGAATTTTTCTTGGAAACGGATGAGGTCACCATACTGAGGTCGCTGTGTATGAATTTCACAAGAGACACCCTGTAGACGGCGCGCGGAGTCAATAATTCTCAGAGTGGAATATGATCGAAGAAGATGCATCTGGGGACTTGTGTATCTACCTGAATGACTGTACTTACTGTGTATGGCTGTACGTATAGTAACATTAACTCGTATCCGTGAGGATATTACGGATTGCATATGAGAGGTGCGTACGGAGCACAGACTATAGAGCGTTTAAGGCCCCGAGGGCCACGAAGCAAGGGTCGATTTGCGTGGGCCGCGTGGCACCTCTGTTCTCCATATTCCAGATCTCAAAGTCTGTTACTTTTTTTTTTATATTACTTCTTTTTTTTTTATTTCTGATAATATTGCCTTTTTTAATTATCCTTATTTTTTCTACTTCTCTTCGTTTTCTTAAACATTTCTTAAACGGCTAACCTTTTCGAAATTTTCCTCGTGTCCCTTTAACAGACTCTAATTTGTGTCATAAAGCCGCACGTGGTCGCTGGATTATTTAACGTAGCGTACTATATGCTGCAGTCTCATGCGTGCAACCCCTTATGAGCTAAGGACGAGTGAAGTGCCTTGAAACTTTATTACCCACCGGGCTACGATCTCGATAATGAAATACTTCAGAGTATTTCGGTACCTCCCTTCTATATGTATAAGGTACCCCCCCCCCCCCCCGCCATTCAATTATAATCCTGGCATTAAAGGTGGGAGCTTGGAAGATACAGTCGAGGAGATTGGAAATTGATCTTTGACTGGTTTTGCGATATACACACACGGTAGTTCACTTTTTACATACGAAGCTCATTGATTTTAATAATATTCGCATAATAATGATATTGGTTGCTGGCGTTTAGAGGTTAATATGTTAGTGTTTGATTTATGGATTTTATTATTTATCCATTCAATTGTTCCATATGGATTTAGCCCAGGCTGTATCCACGTTGCGTAAAGTATCGGTAGAAAATTTATGTTTCTAGAATCGTAACTAAATCGAAAGTGTAGATTGGACGTCGATGGAGAAATGGCCAATTCCACTGGAAAAGTTTGTCGGTATTATTTTTTCAGTTCTAATCGATTTTTAGTACCGCTTGGTATTGGTACTAACTACTGCACACTTCGGTTTTATGTTGTGCAAGTTCAGTCGAAGTCCCGTCTTCGTCCAGAATGATTTATTTAGGAGTAATCCAATCAAACTTGGTAATTACATTCCGTGAAAAGTTGCGAAAATTTCGTTCCAGCCGCGATTGCAGTCTACGAGTTCCAAGTATCCTCGAAGCGTCCTAGGACTGCTCCTAAACTGCATCTAGCGAACTGATGGGCGTGGGTGCGATAATCTGGTAAACAATTATCAGCATCGTCATTTTGTTACACAGGTACGAATTTTCGGTCGCACGAATGATTTTTGCGATTTATAAAAATTTCATGATTCTCACGAAAGTGGGTTTCATTTTTACCATCCGACACTTATAATCATACGAAGCGATTAGAGTAACTATAAAAATTTAATTTTTTAAAAAAAAAAGATCCGCCGTCACCGTTTAATCTTTAAATGAAATCCTGCAAAACCGGTATCCAGGGTCGTCGGTGATTCGGAAATGGCATACACAGACAAATTCGGTGCTAACTAGTCCTTTAAAAACACCTGAAACGCGCGATTACGTCAAGTACAGGCTTCATTGAAAATAACCAGGTCACAAATTGGCGATTCCCCCTTCACCACCTCGTGCAACCATAGCCTATGGCTGGAAGGTCCTGCGCCGTTGGCTGGAGAGACGACGGCTAAATTATTGATCGATGAGCGAGCGTTAATTCCTTTAAACGTAACAAATCGCTTGGACAAAATATTCCAGTCTCGGTAAACGCGGCTGGAATAATCTCGACCCAATAAATGCGCTGAGTCTTATGTACGTAGCCGAAGTCTCCCAATGCAAAGCGGACAATAATTCTCAGTTCAACGGTTAACCGTATTCCGGTCTCCGAGCGGGCCTCGTTACACGGTGTAAAGATCTCGCCATATTTGATGTCATAATTATAATATTTACGAGCTGACACTCGCTACGTTTAAATCGTTTATACGTGATGGACGATGAAAGCCCACCGGGCCGACCCGAACTCCTATGCTCCATCCACATGGCCGCCTTTAGTCTCTACCCTCTCCCGACTCCCCTTTCGTCACGCTCGCCCAACGTCCATTTCTACACACACAACATGCTTTATCCAGAACATCGGCAACTCCGCGCGAGCCACACGTGCGTAACGAGACCATTTTGAAATTACACAAAAAATTCACTACCCATTGCCAAGCCCCATAATCGAATTTAAACACTTTCTTCAAAGTCGAACGGAAGATCGTTCGACAAATAGAAGAAAATCTTTCACTCGAGGTGCCAGGAACTTCAGCAAAATGATAGGATGATACGCCAATCGACTTCTCGAAAGCCACGAGCTATCGCGAATAACTATGGAAATCACCGCAAGACTCGGTTCTCACACCGTCGTTTCTCTACCGGCCATTTTCTCCTCGGCGCAGCTCACTCTCATCCTGCTCATCTTCCTCGCCTCTTCCTCCAAACCCTAACTACGGGTATTCGTGCATCTCCCTATCGGTACATACTCGCACCTACGTATCAATGATTCGAATTGCCCTTGGCCAAACCATCATCACTCTCACGATTGCTGCGAATTCTTCCCTCGTCTGGAATTATCACTCATACCCTGTACCATGTGCAGCTTGGAGCATAGACTATAATCCCTCTGCCCAGAATTCGTTATGGGACGTCATATAAATATGTGGTACAACTATACTTTTTATCCGTGTCCAATGTCATTGTTGAGCTCTCTATTGGGTCCGTAAGACCCGAGTGCGTTCAAGCACGCGTTACGCTCTGCCAGTCTCGAGTCGAACAGGAAAACGACGTTTCCAAAGCAATCGGGCATCGCACGGATAATGAGAGCTCGTCCATGTGCAACTTCGGGGATACGTATACGTAACGCTCGATCGCGTATGAGATACCATTCACGGGAGTCGAGGTACTTGCGGAAGCTTCCAAGTCAATTCGATCCTGGCAAATTAATGCCGTTCAAGATATCTCATTCAAACGTGCTTGCGCCACGCGTGCAGTTCATCTATTCGCACAGTCTCTGTAGAAGGCTCGAAACTCTGTGCAATGTTGCCGATCGATGCTGCGTCTGCCTGTATCAATTTACAACAGGAATTTCTATTACGAATGGGATAAACTCAAGTTAATGCATTAGACGACTATTAGCCTTAGAAGATTTTTATTTTCGAGCCTGGAAATTTCCATCGTTTCCTGGTCAGTTTTAATAAGTTTCTACATTCCTCAGAACTGGACGTCATCGATTGTTTTATCACTGGATAGAAAATTTTGTGCGAATGAAATTTCTAGATTGATTTACTGTACTGTTAATTCGACTCTCAAATTAAACGAGATTCTTGGTCTCGCGTGGCTCCAATCTGCGTGCATTTTGAGTATTGTGATTAAATGCATAGTCTGGGTATAGAGAAACTCTGCATGGTGTTACGTGCATTTATACATGTATATGTATATATATATACATATGCATATACTATACGTACGTAATGTAAAGCTTCAGCATAGAAGCTCACGGTAGCTACGTACGGCCAGGGATTCTACTGCTGTGTCCACTAATTTGTGGGCTGTTTGACAGATCTTGGATGATTGTTAATTATGTTTAGAGAGGCAGATAGGGATCTCTGAAACGGGTTAACTCCGGCTTGGAAATGCTTCAAAGCCGTATTAAATCTACGGTCACCGGAACCGCTTGCAAGCTCAAATTAGACAAATACCATTTAGCCTCGACCGGTTGCACGGCAAATGGTAACCGGAAACTTCACATTCAACGCCAGACAGAGACAGGATTCGTATCGACGTTTATGTCAATCGTATAAAAAGTTTCTGAATTACGTAATCAGCATTTTCAATATTTGGCTTAAAAAAAAAAAGTTTCCATAGCTGTAAAATATTTTCTTAACGGGAAGCAAAGAAAGCGCCGTTCAAAATGTCATTTTAGTTCCTGACTGGGAGCGATAAAATTATCTCACGTGGAAGGTTGTAGAATAACGATTCAGCACGTAAGGAAGTAGCAAGTGCTATTCGTGTAATGGGTTGTATTCCTGAACGATGTAGTTGGTTTTATGAGCGACGACTGCGCGATCCTGGACCGAAGATAGGTTTCTACGATCATCCTGGGAGAACCGTCTACTTTCGAAGTGGTTCCAGACGCGCGCCAAGTATTCTTATTCTTGCTTTCAGGTTCCGGAACCATTCCTTACTGCAAAGCAAGGTATTTCCTTGAGATACCTACGGATCACGTTAGACCAGTACCTTGGACCTGAGAACCAGATCCCTAAGGTACTTTTACGATGGAAAGTGTCTCGCGATTCTTGGAATTCTACATAGAATTACTCGAACTCGCAGTACTTGGAGGTTGGATGTTGCTGATGGTAGAGGAAAAAAAAAACAGATTTTCGACGCTTTGAGATCCTTGGGATACTTTGTACTTAGCGAAGAAGACACTGTCGTGTATAAAGCTCAGAGAAGAATATGTATAAGGGGCTGAACAAGACATTCGAAAATCTCTCATCTGCGCTGTATTAAACGTGGATGGTGGCAAAACTCGGAAGATCCTTTGCGAAACATAGTTCGAAGCCCTGCGAGAGTTGTGGGAACGTAAAGTTAGTCAAGTGGGAGGCGTTCGCGACATCGCAGCATTTGAAACGTAGCTTAAAGGTAAATGGGTAGATTAGAAGTTTTCTCCCAATTTCGCCTAATAAATCTCACCTTCTCGGTATACTCACGCATGTGATATTTCCTGGGTAAATGGAAATTGCTAAGTTTGATATCTTATCGAGAGATTCTAAATTGTTACTAGTTTCTCTAAAATTATAAAAGGATTATATTCCTGGGTCTAATCATAGATTCGATTATTTAACTTCCTTGGAAATTCTACACGTTTCGAAGAATCTTTAGTCTGTCTAATGAACTGCATTATCAAGGTATATCGTCTCTTCTGTAGAAACTCGATCGCCTGATGGAACAAGGGCGGAATCTGATTATTGCCAGATACAGAGTCTGATCACCAAGTTCTAAGTTTGAATCCTTGTCTTCTGATACCTAATACAGGTATTGTTACGTAAACGTCGTACTGCACAATTTACTAATCCGTGGTATACAGTGTCCAGTCTTGGTAAGGTATACGCGATATTGGTTTTGGTAATTAATACCATCATGTTCATTGTCTCAGAGACTACAATGGACGATATTAATGGCCCGACTAGAGAAGTTCTAACTTGGTACAGGATATTCGCCATAGTCCACCCTTTCGTTTCGTTCGTCCCTTGTCCATTCAATTTCATTCCTTACCTGTTCCAATGTCTTACAATATTGTCTTTAATTTTGAATCATCAATTAGACCCCAGGGAGACATCATTTTCTCGTGCTAATTGACATTCTCCATTCAAGAATATTCCTCCTATCAAGATCCGCACATGATTCAGTAGGGTAATCGTACTAATTGAAATTAACCAGAGTTCTTATTGATTCAAGAAAACAAAAAGAAAAATGACTATCGCAATAAGATAAAGAGGAGAGGTCCAAGAAGTCGCATTTGTCTCGGACCCAAAGGAAAACAACGCTGAGTGAGCTGGGACAGCGAGAGCGTTACGTAATTCCTCGAAGCAAATCAGAATTATTTCCACGAGGAGGAGTTCGAGGCACGAGAGAAACACGAGCAGGAACCTCTGCAGGGTTGAGAATATATACGAGAGCGAAATGCGAGGGCGAGAGACCGGAGAGAACGGGAGGGCTGTGTCTATACAGAACTTCCTCATCAGAGGAACAGACGTCTAGTCATCCCCCATATTTAGCACAATTAGTTGGTATTAGCCTTTGACGAATTCTTTACCATCCCCATTCCAATCTCTATAGTGAGGCCGTGGGATTCCTCGCTTAATAAACTGGCCCCGGCAATATTAATCAATCTGCTGCAAGTTCGCGTTACTCTAGCAACCACTCAGAACACTTTGACGATGAAAACTAACTGCGTGAGAAATACTGCGCATTAGCTTGCTCCCTGGTAACAAATTTATCTGAAAGAAATCTTTATCGTAATATACCGATTAAGGGACGCTCTGCCATCTGGCAGTAATATAACTTTTTTTTTTAACAAGTATATATAGTACGAGTCTCTTGACATGTAGATATCTTTAATGCATAGATTAATCAATGATATTTTCTATGGAAAAATCCTTAAGGATCAAGGGAATATTATTTCTTACAAACTTACTTATACCTATATAAATTGTAACCCATTTTCTTAACTCGGCACCCACAATGGAAATTCGAGAGTCAACCTACGTCATTTCCGGCCGTCCATCCGTAGTCCAATTCTTCTTTCATCGGAAACTGACGAACCGGACTTGGGAGTTGAGATGGAACAGTCCCAACTCCGCGAAAACGAGAGCTCTGGTGCGAACCTTTTAGAAGAGACTGGGTGGCCACTCGAAGAGAACCAGAAAGCGAAAATATCTAAATCGGTAGCTAGAGTCGCCTTGTGACCTTGAGTCGAAAAATCAAGTCAAAAAATATATGATAAGGACGAGGGTTGCCTTTTGACATTTGAATTTTAAAGATGCAGTTTTCACTTCTATTTCATCCAGGGTTCGGAATTCATTTTCTATCAGGAAGCTCGCACGAGACACCCTATATATGATATTTCAATAGGGGACCATTGTCACCCGCTCCTAGAATGATCATAAATATTCCACAGCTCATCTCTTCTCCTATACCTCTATTCTATAGGTTTTACTCCTACGTTATAAAGGCACCGAGAATCCACCCTACGTTTCATTTAACTCGTATACATACTTACTGCCTTATTGTCATGGGACCATCTTGAACACCATTGACGATAATAGTTCGTCATACCTCTAATCTCGTAGGTATATAATCAGCTGTATTTTAATTTTTGCCCATTTTAACTCGTACTATTAGAAATAACCGAAACGGATTCTAATATCGTCAAGTGTATACGAAGGAACCGCGATTATCGTACATCTTAATAACGTACATAATAACGTCGTATCACGCACGGACTAAATAACACGTTACACGGGTACACCGGTAATAATTAATGGCCGCATTGTTTCGCGCCTTGCCGCGAGAGAAACCCTTTCTAAAAAAAAAAAAAAAACGAGCATCGAAGCTACAAAAAATAAGTAACAGCAGAAGAAGTTAAAAAATGGATAATGAAAGGAGCGATCGAAATATATTTTTCTTATTATAACATATACGATTTATCCTTGGTCGCTGAATAAATGAGATTATAATCAAAATTATGTGTGCTATTCATTTTTTTTTTTTTTGTATCTTATAATACGTCTACTTTTTGTACTTACTTACCTATACCGTTTGAATATCATTTACTCACAGGTTTAATGCTCCCGTCACACGTGAAGCTATACTCATTCCTTTGTACGTGTTTCTACGTACATATATGTACGTATGTCGGTCGGATGCCTTGTTCCTCAGTTAAATACCGTATTCTATTTTTGATAGTTCGAATTCTTCGGCGAGCTGCAAATTGCCACACGGAGAAGAATGCCTGTGCGTATTTGTTGTCTGCCTGTATAGTCTATTGGTTTGTTGTCGCTGATTAAACCTTCCATTTCTTTTTCTTTCCATCTGATCATGTCTTTCCTGAGGGAATAATGAGGGAGTCTAAAATAAGAAGGAATTCTCTTGATCTCTGTTCGGAATTACACGTATTAAAGTGCATGACTATGTGTACCAGTGAAACAGGCTTAAGCGATACGTTTTGGAAAAGAATAATATTGTTTTAATTGTGACGTCACATTGGCTATACTTCGTGTTCGAAAAAGTATTTTTTTTTTTTTTTTCTTTACAAGTCATGCTTATCATCGTAATTTATCTCACTGGGATGTAAAATTTTGTAGGAGAATGTTCTTGTCGTAAAACTAAATTCTTAAAATTTTACAGTACAGGCATCGAAATTCTGATAACGCGTTTAATGCGAAGTACCGATCGCGAGAACACACAGGTAGGACACCTGGATGGCGCTTATATCAAAAGACCAGCCACCGCCCCATCATTGTAATTATGCTTTCAGCTACAAGAACACTCGAGGCTCTGGTCCGGTCGAGAAAGAACGGCATAAAGGGGGACCGAGAAAGACTGAGAGCGAACGACGTTACTTTTTACTTCTCATTTTCGAGGGAATGAATGATAATATAAGCGGTTAACAGGTTGAATTATAGACCTTCGAGCATTGCAAAACATACGGCTTATTAAGGCAGTTTACACGGCGTATATGCACCCTCTGGAACAGGGTTGGTCGTAACGCTGAGAATCGCAGTAAAGCCCGACTTGAATTACCGTAACCGTAATTAATGATTTACATGTCACTTAGAAAATAACACGGACATAACCCCTTTTTTTAAGTAAAATTAACATAAGGTAAATCGGTAACGAGCAAAAAAAAAAATGGTCCAGTGACATTTTACGAAACGAAATCTTCCAGAGGTAAAATCAAGAGGGGGAACATATGAGAATCACGGTATGGAATGGTATACGGGACTGAGAATGGAAGATGCTGGGTATTCTGTGAGAATAATGAAAGAGGAGGAGGAGGAGGAGGAGGAGGAGGTGGTCAGACTCAGGGACGTGTGAACTGACAGGACTCCATCTTTGCGTCGCAAGGAAGGGCTCTCGTTTTCGTCCGACATTCCTTTTTATTCTGTTTCCACTTTACACTCAGGGTATACTTATGGCCGACGTACTTATTTTTTTTTCACATCCATGCAGGAGGGACCTCTTTCTTATTTGGCCCATCTCTTCGCCCGAGAGGTCCCGCCGTGTTTAATTTAATTGGTATTGACGCCCTCGACCGAGTGAACCAAGTCCATAAGGCCCGTAAGGCCCAAACCTTCTTACAGCGAGTCCGCACAAGGGTTATATCATGCAGACAGTTCACGCAACCATCTTCCCAACCCTTTGCGATCCGCCACGACGAAAATTTACCAAGAGCAAGAATGCGACGTAAACCTTCAAGGGAATTTCGGCTTCCTCCAGAGCTTTACAAAATACCGTAAAATTCAATCTGCTAGCTTCCAAACTTTAGCAAAGCGCACCGTTTTATGGCTATCCTATTAAAGGGTCTGTACCTTGGCGAATAGTGCTTGCATATTTTAACTCCCCCCCCCCCCCCCCGAGCACTCCGCTGGGAATCGTCCAGAGACATAATACCGGATACCAATTCAATTCTTTTATCCCATCACGATTCCAGGAAAGTACCCCTTATACATTGTAATACCTGTAATTTACAACGGAAATATCCACCAGATATATATAGATAAATTATAAAGTATATATATATATATATACAGTGGTATGTCCTGGCGGGGGAAAAAAGTACCGCATAGAAAAACTTTTTAAAAATTTCATACCTCCTGTGATAGCGGCAAGTGACTTCGTCGCTTTACGCTCGGGTCATAAGTACAGAAAGCGTTTAATGAATTTGGACAGGGGCCATCTCGGGAATCATACAGGAGACACATCGCTTAAGCAGCAATTCCATCCGGTGCCATTTGTTACGTGAAACTCCTCTATTACAGTGAACCGGTACGGTAAAGAGAGTTAGGTATATCGTATATTGCAACATACACGTATACCAATGAAATATATTCGCATATACGTATATTCCTGTACCCAGAAACTGGATGGTATATATAGACACACGTATAAGCAGCATATACACCGTACTCGTGCCAGAATGTTGTTTAGTATGCACAGTTATTGTACAGTCCTATCTCGCTAACTCTATTTCCCTCCCCAAACGTTAGGGGTTGGGACGACCAGCAGCGGAGCAACAACATGGAGCCGAGGGAGGCTGAGAGACATAAGAGGACATTCCCGGTTTTTAATAGGAGCCGGAATTCTTTCTGATTCTGGCGCGTAGCCAGCTTACATACGACACAGAGGCACCCTTGCGTGTAACACTCCGCGACAAACTCAAATATACTGATCGTGTTTTACCCGTAAAGGAGATACGGTTAAAGCTCCTCCGGTCCCATCTGCAATCTAGAGTTCCGTAGACGCGAAGACTCTGTCGTCGATTTCTTCTGTGCATTCACTTACTATACACACTGTAGACTGAAATCAGGAACATTTTCTGGCTGGAGTGCTTCCTCCTTTTTTTTGTGTCTATTTAGGAAAGTAAATACTGCTCTGTCAGTGTACCGTTGGTAGCTTCACTGTGAACGCGCCTGTATGGGATAGACGCAACGAACCGATAGATCCTGTTTCGATTTAACCAAGCCTAACCGAGAGACCTGGGTACTTACTGGTACCGGTCGTAGAGTTGGCTGAGCTCTAGTAATTAATACAGCGAGGAAAGATTTTAATGGCGATATCCACACCGAGGAGAGATTAAAGAGGCTTCAGGGAAAACCGACTTGGTTTCTACGTCCAGCTTCCTAGACGTCTGACACTTACTTAACCGCTTTATTAGGTTAACCATCTTATCGTATGGTCCACCTATGTATGTAATTACATAGGGTTAATCGCCCGAAGGCGTCACACGTAATTGGAATTCATTTTGCTGTACGTATCCTACGTACGGAAGGACGTCAAACGCATCCTGTGGATAGACGGTTGTAAGATGGTTGTACCAGGGTGTCTGAATTTGATGTCCAGGAGGCAGCTGGCTTTTCTTCAGATTACATTTCTTGTAATTCCTATTCTGGGATTTCAGCGAATCCTTTTTGCTTCTGTTTCGTATTTATTATGGCCTCCCGTGTATGATTTATAAGAGGCCCATATAATGGTCATGTTATCATTGATCACCCGGTATATTGAGCGTGCATGCAGCGAATTGCCGGAGTCTTCGAGAACTGTTTTGGTTGAGCCAATATCTCCGCCATGCATCATTGCCATCATCTCTCGAGTTCGTATAACAAATGGGGTTGAGGTGTAGAGAGGGGGCCCCCTTGTCTCATGGTGTCTTGTTCCATTTTCGCGCGCACCAATCATCTGCATTGACAGGCCCGTTCCCGGCAAAAACTTGCTTAAATTCTGCTGCCACTGGCTCGCTCTGTCTCTTGCTTGCTTTATCTTTTTGTCTTTCTTTCTCTCTCGCTCCGTGTCTCTTCTCTCGTACTCTCCTCGTCCCTCCCCGCTATCGAAGGATGCAAACGACAGGCGACTGATTTACTCGCGCGTGATTTTTACTCACTCCCGATAGCATCGTTCGGAGGTATGATGAACATTCTCCCTCGTGCCCTAACTCCCTTATACGCGTATACCGACATTCTGTAGCATCCCTCGTCATAGGGGGGGGGGGGGGGGGGGTCGAATCGTGCCGAAAAAGAAATGCGTAGGCC
>JASANN010000233.1:840362-889064 GCA_031762395.1 Calameuta pygmaea | reverse complement strand
CCCCCCCCCCCCCCCCCCCCCCCCCCCCCCCCCCCCCCCCCCCCCCCCCCCCCCCCCCCGAATCGTGCCGAAAAAGAAATGCGTAGGCCTATAAGAAAGTTCTGTGGAAATAATGGATCCCAGTGTGTAGCTCACGGCTAGATTAGAGTATTAGGCAGGATTAGGAGAGAGCGTGAAGAGTACGTGTGATTTATGATCTTTATTATACATATATTTGAAACATTCCTGCGTTCCTTCTTCGGGACCAGTGTAACTACTGGAATTCTAATTGATGCTTCTGGAGTAACGAGACGTCGATGCAACCTGAAACAAGGACAAATTCCCACGGCGAGGTGTAAGACCAGATTCCTGGACTTATCGGCATTACCAAGGGTGACATAGGTATTTCTGAGATTGTGGTCGTTGAGAGACAGTTTCTTCGTTGAAAATTCAAGGTTCGATCTGGAGGGAGCCTCAGCCTCCTTGGCTGAGAATAGCGTCGAGGCCGATAATTGTTTGAGGGCAGCGAGTCGGATGGATGGAAAGGGAGGGTGGGTGTAACTGAGGGAGGTAGGCGAGTTGAATTAATAATCGCTAGATCTCGGGTAGATAGTGGCGTCCCTCCGTCGTGCTCGACTCCTCTCTTCATCATTTGAAGTCGAGGGGTGGAAGGATGGGAGGCAATATGGACTTAGAGGAGGGCGAACTCTCTAAGAGCGAGCATTGAGTTGATTTATGCCAGATGGTAGATAGTGGCTGCTTTGCCTTGGCTTGGTCTTGCTCTTGGTCCTGGCCCAAGTACCCACCTTTAGTCCTTCAGGCATGGGATGCTGGAATACGTCTGAACTCGAGAGATAGGCCCGTGGACATTAAGGGAGGTGGTACTGCCGGTAGACGTGCTGGATAGGAAGAGGGAGGAGATGCCGTCCGTATAATAAGAAAAAAAGTAAAAGGAACAAAGAGAACTCAAAGTGAAGGTAGTGTATGTGTAGGAGGTAAAGGAGGTGGTGCCTATAGACGGTGCTCGACAACCGATGCCAGGTGAATCCTTAGGGGTCAGTCAGCCCGTGACTTCCTACCTCGATACATTTTCATTAGCACCCTCACTTGCACCCACTCACTTAGTAGTCATGGAGGATACACCTCCAAGAGACTCCTATCAAAGGAAACGGTCTGCTTGCTCTGCTTCCTCTCTTTCTCCCTGATCTCCTCCCCCCCTCCTCTCTCTCTCTCTCTCTCTCTCTCTCTCTCTCTCCTTGTCTTGTTACCTCCTTCGCGTCGCCATCGTCGGCGACGACAACCTTTTTCTCATCCCTGCAAGCACCTCCCGTTTCTTCAGCTTCCTGCTGCGGCGAGCGAGAGACCAACCGTCGAGATCAAGAAACGGTATCGATATGCATTTAACGTGCGACTATGCGGCTCCCAGTCAGCAGTCTCGCATCCAAGAACAAAGAAGAATCCTCCGCTGAATCGCGATAGCCCCGCGATACGCGTGCACGCAACGCGAGCACTCCTTTTTACGTCGTCACTTCTCCAAGAATAATACACTCTCGCCACCCGTGAACGCGATCCGACATTGACACTTTTATAACTAGACACGCCGCCGAGAATCCCTCAGACGCTTTGCCAGGATTCCAAACTAACCAATGGAATTCCGACGTCCACTCAAAGATACTAACCACTCCGCTGTAGTTCTGTACTTTCGACCGGAGTCAACTCGTACCAACCTACTGTTCAGGAATGACAGGTTACCCCGAGCCCCTTCAGTCTTTTCTTTCTTTACAAACTTCAGGACTCTCTGTACTGAAAGCATTTTAAAGATCAAGAGAGCGAGAGAGAGAGAGAGAGAGAGAGAGAGAGAGAGAGAGAGAGAGAGAGAGAGAGATACAGCGAAACAAACTACAAAAGTCTTCCTCTAAGTTTACTACAAGAAAAGTCTTTCTTACGCATCGATAACTTGCAAGCTTGCTGAGGTCTGCACAGAGCTCTACGAGGACAGGATTCAGACCGAAATGGTCTCACACTTTTTGAGGCATTTAAGGACTAAGTATACTTACCTGATGCTCGTTCTGTCTTCGTGTCTGATGCGCCAGTGGGATTTCGGGCAGGAGTAAAAGGTGCTGCAAGAGTGGACTGAGAAAGGGGTATGAGACGGTATGGCAAAGTATGGTATGGTATGGTAGTGATCTCAAGGAGTTGGATGAGTAGAGAGTGCAAAGAAGGTTGGATAGCTGTCAACGGGCTTTGAAAAATGTGCTAAGTCCAGAAAAAGTGGCTCCCGTGCCTGCAAGCGCCGTATACTCTCTACTCCTAACTGGCCTCCCTCCTCATCCCATTACCTTGCAATCCTACTTCTTACCTGCCTGTTAACCGCGATACAGCAAAACGGTACAGGATCAGAGAATGTGGAAGGACAGCCAAGGTTGCGGCATCATTAACATTTACACGCATCTTCCAAGTCTTAACGCAATTTAAAAAAAAAAACACTTCGTCTCACCCGCTAGCTCAGTCCTGTTATCATCACATGGCCTTTACTCGGTTACTTACCGATAATGATAATAAGTGTAAAATTCTTCCAGTAACAAGTACCATATCATTACCTTCGTATATACTTAGTCAAGAAAATAGCACCTGTGCTAGGTCAAGTTCCGGATCTTAACCTTCAGTGTAAACGCTGCAATAAAGCTACTAGAATCGATAATAAACGATAATCGCTATCGGATAAAGAATAATCATCCAGTGGATAGTAAATTATACAAAAGAAAAAAAAAAAAATATTCACATGTTCCACGAGTGCACTGTAAAGCCTTTGAAAAAAAAATATATATATATCTAACGGCGCACTAAATTACTGTAGGTTAAACGATTCCCTTAGTAATGATCCATATACCGCTATAAAAAAAAAAAAGATCGACTCGATAATTTGCCTACTGTAACCATTCGTGCGATCGTTAACTTTATGCAGCAGGGTAAGAGTATGTCCTGAGATTTACGTAGGCTAAAGAAGGATTCGATCGGCTGACATGTAAAAAGCGATTAACAGGAGAGACCTAACGCGCGTTACGATAATTACGCTCTCGTCCAAGGTGCCATAACCGTTCAACTCGCTGCGGGGTGCCGCCCGCGGAATCACGGTAAATCTGAAACGCTAACTAACCGACTGGTCGGTCGAGTCCCTCTTTTATCGCTACCTTGGTCCATGTACATGCCATCTCTCCTTCTGGGTACCTACATTCTCATCTGCTCATCTCCCATGTCCTATCCTGCACGCGTGCCCCGATAATTGAGTTGCAGCTTAACACTACCGTGACAAATGATGTATCGACCGGCCGATTCGTTTCCCCAGATAGCAGATCTATCCGACATATACGAGTACGGTTTAAGCAACGTATGGGTATAAGGTACGTAGGCTGTGTGTATATCTCTTGGGTACATTGCTTGGTTGCTTGCTTACCTATATATTATGTATATGCATATATCTATATCTGCTTTGCGATATAGTTATAGGTATATACTTAGCTTTCCGGTGATGCAGTGTAAGTAGATGTGCGTAAGTGCACTCGCGCACGCGCATCCACCCGAGACTATTAAATCGAGCGCTTGTCAACTCGCGAAAACTAACTGCTCGCGCGGTGCATCTGCATACTATCGAGATAGGATTCAGTGATTCTCAATAGGTTTGTCTGGCTCCTTTATAGGCAGCATCTACTGAGATAGCAGAAATCCCTGAATGTCCTTTAGCTTATCTATGGCTGAATGGCGCAGGGAAGAAAAGTATCCCTGATTCATGGATAAGCCTTATGTCTTCCTTTCAAGGCTCTGAATGTCAGACCAAAACCGCGTGGTTTCCATCGAAGCGATTTGACGTTTGCGTGTATGTTGGAAGTCGGCGCGCTATAGCGCCGTAAATTGTTGTTGGGTTCGGCGCGCCTAGTAATTGAGGTTAATTAAACGTGAGTGTACTTCGAAGGAAGATAATTAATTCTTAATAATCTTAACGAGCTTTATCCACCGATACGATCTGGCAATCGAAGTCTCAATAGGAGTAAAGTAGGTGATTGGAAACGGTGTTAAAGCCTATCGGAAATTATATCGCTGTAGCTCAAGACCATACGGCGGCCAGCGGCTTAACGAGGCATTGAGAAACGCTGAGAAACAATCTCACGCATCCGCTCTAGCCGAGTCTCTACGATCGCAATAACATTTCGATAAAACGTCACTGGAGGCGCGACCGGTTGCGATCGAGACTGAACCCAAGAGCCGGATTATGCTCTCGGAATCGAAAGATGCGAAGGATCCCGAAGCGCTAAAGGAATACGTGTAGCTCGAAGTAGCAACCGTGAATTAATGCTGATCGTAAAGGGACCTGGACCGAATCCATAAAACAGTCATAATGATAATATTATTATTGAATATTGCTCGATCGTAAAGTGACTAATTTATAGAAACGTGCGTCGCCAGACCGTAAAATACTGTTAACTGCCGGGAGAATCCTCAAGAACCGCACAACCTGGCAAGTAAGTGCGAGCAAAAGTATTTCAACCCCATTAAGATAGGATCCGATCGAGCTGTGGCGACTGTAAAATCGTGCTCTATGGATTTCTAGATCGCTACGGTATGGACGACAGTATACATATACAGGTATCGACTGTCTTAAGAAGAAACTATGAGATCTTGTGCCTTTGTCGAATGGAGCCTGATGGGGGTCGTAAATTGGAAACGCCCTGAATAGACGCTCTCTAATCGTTATCCTTAATGTCGTGTTTATGGTGGCTTTTCAACGTCGACCGCCGTCGCTTCTATGCGTGTGGTCACCATTTTTCTTGTTGAGAGGGTTCCTACTATCCACTCAACTTGGATAATTAATTTCGTCACGCCGGAAGACTTAAGCCAATCCACATGTCACGATCTCGAACTTACAATGCTTAGATACTTACTTTACGTACACCGTAGGTGTGAATTTACGTTTCTAATGGTAACGACGTGTATATAGGTATACCTTCTGGTCGACGTGTGCGAATCGTATCTGCTAAATGGAAATGGACATTAGTCTGGGATATTAATGTAATACCGACTATGAATAAAGTTTACCAACCAAAGCGCACGCGAATTTCCGCTTACTACCGTGTGGCAGGTAGAACCATGTAATTATTGTGGTGTGCTAAATGACTGCGTGTAAACAGAGTTTGGCGATAAACACGAGAATCCAGTAAATTCGTACAAAGTGTCGGGAACCCGTTTTAACTGTTTATACGTTTACACGTTAAGCTCTACGTTTCGCTCTCCCTCCGCCCTTTTTATGGGAGTTTCGTCGATCATCTTCACGGGAACGAGAGCGTGGCTTAAGAGCACCACTAATGGCGTCAATGTCGGGATACTCTCGTCCAGGTAGATATCACTATCTGCTCTCAGGAATGTCTTGGGACTTTTAACGCCTGTCCGTTGACTCCTTTAAACTTTCTTATTGCAGCCTTTGATGGACGTTACGACGCACCGCCACGAAATTTTTCAACGCACGTTAAATGTCCTAAACTCAATTTTTATATTTCGGTACCCTTTATACTTCTTCATTGTGGTACCTTTGATATACTATAGGAATTTTTACTAATGAATCAATGCCATTGAGATTTACATTTGGCTTGTCAATATATATATATATATATATATATACAGGTATTTTATGTATCATTTTCGGATTCGTATCAGTAACCTTGTGACAATGATATCAAAGAAAGTTTTTTTATCTTTAATCAAAAACACATTTTTGTATTGAACGTTGAATGCTTATTGGGGTACTTTTAAATTTGATTGGCAAAGCGCTCTATGCTATACGAAAATTAACTATAAACTCGATTTAATGATATCACCAGATATGGCGTATGCGGTGAAATTTCAGTAATTGGTAAGCCAATCCTGGGAAAGTTCCTCAAAGGAAACCCTAGGTTGATTTGCGATAGTACTTCGCTTGTCAGAATTTCAATATCTACGGGCTTTGCCCGTCCCTTGTTTAATTCGTCGCGCACGAGTTCGACAACGTGATTCGTAAAGGATCGTAGAATTGTTCCCAGTAGGTCGCCGTTTTCTACGAAAGGCCATCGCCATTGTTAATCCCAGTTACACCTTGGTCGCTCTCGCTACCGCGCTCCTGCACGATACCAGGGAAATAATACGATGCACGGCGAAGAATGCATTTCATAATGACACTAAAATAACAGCGCACTCGGAATTGCAGTACGTAAAAGTATAGCTGCATTCTCTGTCACACGAAGCCTTAAATATCGGAGAATATTGGTGGTAAAGGGCGAAAGATAATCGTCGCTACTTCAAACCGTATTGCCAGTACACGTTTGACATTTAGAGCGGGTTTCATTACCGTAGGCGTGTTATTACGGAATGTTAACTAATCTAAATGAGATATCGTATTAACATTACTATTCGCATGGCTGACTACAAAGTGGTGGAGTGTGCTGCACGTACCATAAGTAAATCTTTAAGGATGCGAGTGTCACGCCTATAGGTATAGTATAATATAGGATTGGTGGCTCCTCTGACGCAATCTCGCCTTATTTCAAATCGGCGACGCAGCCCGGTACTTTGGACGGTTTTATGTGACCCCACGGTTTTCAACTATAGTAAATCTTGGCCAGACGGCAAATTGCGCCTAGGGACCAAGTTCAAATTCCCCGCTTGAAGAATCGCGGAAAATTCGACTAACTTGGCACGTGGATGCGGAAAGGGCGGAGTCCCGGCTGCGGAGTTTCGCCTAATTTATATCCGGAGTGCCGACGGGCTTCTCCGCGGTCTCTCGCGAGAGCAATGCTGGATTAAACCGATGTGGGATCTTCAGGGATTAAAAAAGGATCTGGAATCGAGATCTAATACGCCTATGCGCTACCCACGTGTCATTACTTTGCTCGAGTGAAGTCGAACATAGTTTGCGTAACTGCAGGACAGGCGGCAGGACTGACTCTCTGTGACATTAGCTGGAAGGTTTCCTTGCGTCATGGTCCAGTTACGAGGAGCCTAAGAAACTCGAAGGACTAAAGTCCGATAAAAATGAGCAGGGAGTAAGGAACTTTAACGAAGCCAGGATACTCATTCGATTCAGCGAAATACGTGGAAATCGAATGGCGCAGTCTTCTTCGTGCTCTTCGGGGATACCCACAGGGTCCGCAGATGAGCGTAAAGCGCTTTTCTAGATTCGTATCGGCGTAAGAAGACTGCCATGAGAAAAAGTCATTGTCGGCTCGTATAAAGGAGGAATTTTATTGGCGGATTGGCTGAGGTCCAGCGGAAAGCAAATAAAATGATGCCAGGAGTCGAGCGAGGCTAGCAGGGGAACGACTTTAAAATGCAATTTAAGCGTCACAAATGAATTCTACCTCGCTACAGTGTAACTCCTTCGTGCTTCACTCAGCCTCTTCCTTCCTCCCTTCCCTCGTCTCGCCATTCTCTTCTCTGACATCTTATTTCTACCATTTGTTTTTGCCGAATTCTCGCTAGCGGCTGACACCAGTCCACGAATTACTTCCGCGAGTCGAGTGCACCAGTTCAGATTTACTGGTTCTCTACGTTCCAACTGCCCAAGTGTTCAGGCTGCAGGACTTTATTCGATTAAAACTCGCCATCTTCTTGCAGATGTTGCGCAGGGTCAACCAACTCGGTAGCCTATGATTTACTGGTTATTTTTCAAGACACCCGGTACATGAGCTAACACCTATCGCCCGTTACACGTCTCTGTATACTCATTCAAAAACAAAGCCATAGAAAGCACTCTAACCCGTATTCCAAAGCTGCACGATATTAGAATGCATTAATCTGACCCGATACATCCAACACAATAGCCAGACATCAGTAATACGGTCCTACGTGCATTAATTACTACCATGTTTCTATTCATCCCTTCATCCTCGTACATAATGCCTCAGTCCTTCCATTAGGAATAAACATACGTACAGCCTCCCAACTACGTTCCCGTGAAATTCGTTGCTCTCCAATCTCCCGCAATTTCCAGGAAACCCTTTTCATTGAACAGGTCCTCGACCCTTAGAGAAGCAATACATCGACTGCAGGATGTCGAGGGATCTCGCGCTGTACATCTACTACGACCGGCAAACCATCCCTGTAAGATACTCAATGAAACCCAAAGAAGTCAATACTCCAAAGAGTACTTGTATATATATGTATACCGTATATATAACCATGGTGACCAAAACTTTGATATACATAATGTAAGTCAGGATAGCAGGAGAATTCAGAAGGCATAAATCTACGAGGAGAAGTAAGGGTAGCCAAACGGGCACTAAAACGGTACACTTGAACGAACGAGCTGCTACTCGAGTTCCGGAGTTAGGCGAATCGAATTAGGCTAGGTATCCTCGAGAGAAGTGGTACGAGCCAGAGGCTCCTGGAGGATGGTCGTCAGCAGGACCATGTCTATGGGCGATAGGTCCTGGCCCGAGTAAACTGCCTAGAAGTGTTAAGGAGAATCATCCCTGCGTTCTACGGTCCTTCGAGAAATTGTCTTAACAGACCCTACCCGTTCAGTACCCCATAGCCATAATAGACATAAGGGCCTTTGTTCGCGTATCCTTGCCCAGAGATCATTCCACGACGTTAAATTTTTCCATCCCCACCTCGTGCATTAAAGACCGAGGCAAATGCGCAATGTTCTCACGACAGCTCACGACTCCATTCGCAACAGTGAATCAAGAAGAAAACGATGACACGGTCTTGGTTCGCGTCCCAGCATCATCCCCCGAATCCTTTTTTTTTCTCTATTGTTACAAAGAATATTTTTCAGCACACTGCATGACTTTCGGTTCGGCGCTGATGAAACACGCCCGTTGCGGCACCTAGGATCGATGATACCGTGCAAAGATCCTTCTCTATAATCTCGGGCCGGTCGCCTTTGATAAATTCATCTGATGATTGAGAGGCGTTGCTAACTAGTACCGACCCTGCTAAGCACGCTCGATGACTTTGGCACGGGTGTCCGCCTCTAATTAGACCACCTCTTCTCATCTTGGGATTTATATTGTAGGACGATGGAGATTGGCAATACGCGCGCTCCTGATGATCCTTTTATTGCCAACGTTACTCGAGACGCTCGTGGGCTCGTTGCGCCATGGATATAAAGAATAGGTAATTAATTAACGACGGGGCTCTTCGATTTTCTTACGATTCAGCGAAACGAGACGCGCATTTCAGTCGGTCACACGGGGGAAATGCCGAGACGGCTCGTGTCTTCGTTTCTTACGTTCCATCCTTTGATGGGATTTGCCATTCTATTTTGCATACCACGGCACGTCTACCGAGGCTGAGGCTGCGTTTAGAAAATTCAAAGAAACCAACGAAAAAAAAAAAAAACAGAGAGAAACGAGGTATTGTCAAGTTGCGAGAGAGCGAGCAATTAGCTTCGTTGGATCTTTCTTCATCTTGATGATTCCCGAGTGGGTCTATCCCTCTCTTGGCTCGCATCTCACCTCGCCACGAGGGCTAAATAAAAGACGCGAAGCGTCGCGACGCCGTCTCCGTCCCCGTTCTCGGCCTGGCCAAGAACTCCGCGTGCTCCTAGGAACCGCTGTATGGGAATAGAAACGAAAACCGCGTGGTGTCTACGGCGCTAGGCTATTATTAGCAGCCACGCGGATCTGAGCGATTTTAGCACGCGCCGCGACGCCCCGCGTCGCGGTCACTCGTCTCGCGGGAAAACATGCGTATTATGTGGCGTACGGACGAACGTACCGCTCAGGAATCTGGATCAACGAACTCACGCGGAAGCATATATTTTTTTACTGTATATTTACTCAGTCATTCTAAACGCGATCGATCCCAACTTATCGAACACGCGTACTGTAAATCGATATGAACAGTGATGCAATTAAAAAAAAAACATATCAATTTGCTCAAGAAAAATTCATTAAATTTAAACACCATTACGATCTCGGCCTCTTCCTTATTAATATCGCATTGTATACCTTATGTGGAATTCGCTGACGTAGGCGAGCCAACGGTAGAACGTGAATCCCGGAGAATGTACGTAGGTCGGGACTCAAGGACCCATTTCCACAAGAGGCTGAGGTGTGTATCTAGAAAGGATTGAAAAAAAAAAATAGACTCGTGCCTTTCGCGTGACTCGATAGTTCTATCGCGTCACTGAATAATCCTTCGATCTCCTCTCGGTAGATACGTGCGTTTTCATGCCGACCGTATGTATATAGAGAAACGGCTAGAGAAGCCATGGAAGGATAGTGGCGCCAAGGCAATGCGCATAGAGTATGGACCATAGGTAGTATACACTACGTGCGCCAGTATACCTATATATATATAGAATGCATATACATACGTATACTGGCTTATAGCTACATTATACCGGCTTAATGAGACTTCGCGATGCCGAGATGAGTATACACAGTGATCGCAAAGTAACGGAACGGATCTCAAAGGTGCCGCGAAATAATCCTTATACTCGGGACACTCCGAGATTTCTACTAGCCGATTTTTACACGTAATCTTAAATAGTATATGTTTTCGTAGAACAGGAAAAACTAACATCTCCCATTGTGCTGGATACCCTGTGGTACCACAAAACATCGGAAACAGCTGAGTCAGTAAAAACTTTGTAAATTTAGTATACACGCAAATTACGTTACACTAAACACGTAACTTGTTTTTACTCAAAACACGCACACTTTGTACAATGTTCTAATTACGTCGTTATCTTACGCATACCTTGTAAGAGCATTTCGAGTAGGATCTTCAACCACGCGAAGGCAGACTCGTACTCTGATTATAGCTATGCGTCTCGGAGTAACGGTAAGAGAATTAATTGGAAACAACGCGAGAACGATATTTTTATCGCGTGTACAACCCCCTCGGGGAATTGATGGCAGACCAAGAGGCAGTCGTGAAGGCAATGGGGGTCGTGAGGGTTGGGTCGGAAAAGAACCGATCCGTGGGAATTTGCCGTATCGGTAAGTTCGATCGGGCCGGACAGTTAATTATTACCGAATATTACGAGCACCCAGTACATGCACTCACGAATATGCATATACACGACATGCGGTATCGTAGACGCGTGCGTATCGCCATAAGACCCTTGGCCTTCGCAAGTGATGTAGATCATGCATACGCGCGTGCACTCCTATACTCGTTGCTCGTTCGCTCGGTTGACATTTAAATACATTATCATAACAATGCAGGCGGGTGCATGTTAAGTTAATATCATCATACCTTCCCTGCACTTAATATATGAGAATTACGGCAGGCAAGAGAGACCTTAACAGAGCCAATGGGAAGTGCAAGATTACGATACGAGTTCGATGAATGAAAATACAAATTTGTCCAAAATTAATCTTTTAGTCATATAGATTTAAGAAAAAATGCATCAAATCAAAATGCGTCCTTCGTAAGTGCATCTGTGTCCTGGTCCAATGAAATAAGTACTTAGCCGTTTAACATTTCGTACAATTCTCTTCTCCTCGTTCCGTCACGCCTTTCTAAGGTAATTAAAGTCAGCCTCGACTCATTTACATGGCGTAACTTCTAGAGTTCGGCGAGTGCGCCAAGCGTAGGCACCTACGTGGTTCAGGATTCTCGGAAGGTTGAAGGACAAAAGTATATGCAACCCTAGAAGAAGAGGATAGCCATTGAGGTATATATGTATATGTATATATCTAGTACGAGTAGAGAGACGAAACCATCCTGGCTCCAGCGAGTAGGAGGATGAAAACGTATAGCGGCGTACAAGGAAGAAGCGTTGTAGTCAAGAGGGACGTTCGCAGCGGCCTGCGCCACAAAGAGGCCGCAAACGGCTACGGCGAGAGGATTTTTAGTACTTAAATGCTATAGAAATAAGGGATGGGAAATATATTGATATTTATTTACGACTGGTAATAATAATTGATCTCGGGATGCTGCAACTCTATGGACCCCGTGTCTGCGTATGGTCTAACCCTTATGCCGTACAGCAGATGGGGAATGGGAACGGAACAGACCTGGCCCTGGGCCTTACGACTTCTTTATTTCGCTCGGCCGTATATCAGACCCAAACGAAAGGGTTAAAGGTGTACACTCCACCAAATAAATCCGCAACCACCTTATTTCGCAATCCACCTCACTTAAAGCTACTCCACCTTTATGTATATTCTGACTTACGGCTCTTCTGGAATTTCACTGACTTATCCAGCATTTGTATCGTGTGTACCGGAACTACCGGTGATTTTTCAAGATATTATCGAGCCGCCACGTATGCGTGTATCCACCCCGTGGATGAATATGCGTTATTATTATAAAGTTGATGAAGTATCGACGATATTTAATATATGTGTCAAAAATTTTTTTTTTTCTTCTAATATACTTCGCAACTTTAATTTTCGATAAATTCATTTTTCCACGAGAGTGTACCGAGTTTCTGCTTGTTAGTTCCATCGGGCCAGTGAAACGTTAGGCCTTAAACAGCGCCGTTTAATAAATACGTCGATCGTAAACTATTTCGCACGGGATCATTAAATATCAACATATTACAAAGGCATCGCGCTTTTTTTTCTTCTCTTTGCCATTTCGTCCCCTGTTCTCTGCCTTCGTAATAAATCCGTTCACCCCAAGAGATTCACGTGCGTTCCATACTATTATTTCGAGGACTTTGGTACAGCAACGATATCATGCGTGTCGCGATAAAACATTCTACGTCCCATTGAAATGCGTACCAATTCGCGTAACGTCAACTAAGGCACAATTTTTCTCATCTCACAGTTTTCACATACACATACGTCCCTATGGTAACGGTGCAATTCGAACGAAGCTTCGTATAACAGAAATTACGTACACGACCAAAAATCTGCCAACCATCGTACAGCCCGTAGTACTTTTTTTGAATCGTACTAAAAAAAATTCATATGGTATAAATTCAGGCAAATTTTTAACAGGATAAACTTCGCACACTGGATATGATTTAGCACGTATCACGAGTGCACGACCTACCTGCGTAGGTAGGCCTCCGAGGTGAGAACCAAGTTAAAAAAGTTTAAAAGTAGCTCTTTCGCGTTAGAGAGTTATGCCTGAAAGATATGTAGTACTTCGGACACTGATAAAGCGTTTCTTCGCTGCCGCCCCGGACTCGCATATTCACACGTGTAAATGTGCGATACAAGACTCCTTGCCGAAACCCATGCAGCGTGCAGCTACAACCCAGGTGTCGAGGCATCCGTACCAGCCCTTGGTCCTTTCTGGGAACCCACCCGATCCACGTTTGTTATTGTAATAAATACCACATAAGCGCACATTAAAAGTCGCGTCCGGCTTTCTCAGCGTGGTAATAAAAGTATCAATGCCTTCGAGTCTTCAAGCTGGGAGCAAAAGTAGGCAATAAAGACCTGGGCATCTTGTTCTTGAGGCACAAATCAAAAAATAATAGCTAGTTAGTGGACCATATGCGAACGTGCGTGAGAGACGTCAGAAATGAATAAGAGGGACTGTTTAACCCCTGATTACATGGATTAGCTAATAAATCGATCCTACGCATATGCCTAAAGGGTTACAGCACACGTGAGGTGTTTGACGCGCGAAATCATCAGAATTCGTTTATCCAACCACACATGGTTTAACAACGCAGCATATAATTACAAAGAAACAGTGATTGAACTTACCTCGTAGACGATAGCACAGTGCAAAATTTCGCTTTAAAATTCATAATAATATCCGCGATTTAATCGCCACGTAGATGGAGTCATTATTCCCATGGGGCATTAATTATCGGAAGAAGAAAATTATTGCGTGCATAATATTCCTAGGAAGAAGTCTCAGTGTACTTGTAGTACAATGCTTTCGTCTTTCTCTGTTTCAGGTACGTAAGTGACAGCATCTCTCTCGCACCCCCCATTGACGAGCACAGAAAAAGGTTACGTTCCGCAGAAACTAAGAGTAAAGGAAATAGGCTGGAGTAAAATATGAAGGTGCCTGGTCTACCAATAATGTGTACCGGTACCGATCCCCGACTAACAACTATGGCGCTGAAGGAGCCAGCGCGTCTAACTAAATCGTTAAGAACGCGAGTAAGAACTCGCGAAATAAGGATAAAAAGAGAATATTCTGCAAGGTAACAGGCAGGAGATACGGGCTCGACGCCTTTACGCTTGTTAACTGCTTACCAAGGGAAAAAGGATATTATCCTTGCTCCTCGGCTAATTATTTACCAGACTCGTTTGAGCGAGACGATCCTCTACCACGTGAAAGAGGGATCCATTAAGATGATCTCAGCTTCCCGAAACGTGCAAACGATCGGTCCAGTGCCCCTCGATACTTCATTGCCCGAAAAAAAAATGGCTTCCATGAATAAATTGCACTATACGTATGTATATAGATTCGTCCTATCAATTCTTACGTTAGCAGGTACCAGGCAGGGGGAATCTTGTAGTTTGTATATAGAGTAAATATTGTGTATCGATCCTGCATAGGAGGGCATCTCGCAAAGTAGCATCAAGGTTACATACAGCATCCAGAAGCACCCACGGTGGATGCAACGGTAAGCAGGAAATGCAGTCGATCGGGAGGTGAAGGAGTAGATATATCTTGGATCGTGGGAGTCCTCGGGAGGATTTATAGTTCGAGGATCTACCGTATAGAAGATCATCGCGAGTAACGTCTCTGCTCGTGCTCGAAGATCGCTTTATCATGCATGCATACATAACGGAAGGCAATTCCTTCCGTGGAAGCGCCACGAATAATACGTATACACATATATGTGCATGTATGCATGTATACCCGCAGTAAACTTTTCTCGGTGAAAAGTTACTTGCACTTATATATATATATGTATGTATAGATACAGTTCTCGGAAAATCTTGACTTTACCGATAACAAACAGATCACCTTAGTCGATCGGTTAAGTACATTGGGACTAATGATTTGATTAGAATTTACATGTAACTTGAATCGCGTAACGAGAGATACCTTTTCTACTGTACAATCAGTTGCGATCGTCGAATCTGTACTTAAGAGAAGATGCACGTGCAACTGAGTGCATTCTATTTCCATGAAACGACGCTCGCGAGACTATAGCTATAGATAAACGCTGTAATTGCACTTTGCCCAGGAAATCGGCTAATCGGCCACGGATTGCTATCTCTCTGTATGCTGGAGTGTTCTGGTAATTTGCACGTGGTCAGCAGACGAGCTATTGGGTTTTGCCAAATCATCGTTTCTGCATCGAGCAATTTTTTTTTATTGCATTTTTTTCCCCCATTTCAAATTTATTCGCGCGTGCCGTGCATTTATTTGTTTCCCTGTTAGATATTGCTGGCTGTTTTTTTTTTTCTTCGTACCACGTTCTTCTTACTACTGTTCATCTACTGAACCTTTGGCTTATCTCTATACACTTTTCCAGCTGCTCATCTTCGAATAAGGTACTTACTCTGCACCTACGTATATCCTTCGTATAGACGTCGTTCTAGCACTTTGCGCATCGCCAACTGTATTTCATCCCGTTGGCATGTGCACTTTATGTTCCTCCTGTCTCACCTATCTTCGCATTGCACCGAACAGTCAACTCACCGAGTCGGATATCCGAAGTTTATTACCAGCCGGTGATAACCCGTAAATTGCTTGCCATACGTAGCACGCGGTTAATAGACTAAAAGAGTGGGAGACCGGAAATTATCTTTTGAAAGTATAGTAAAATAAAGGGGAGGAAAAAAAAGGTAACTTACGATCGTATAAAAAGATTCAGGCAGTACAGAAAAAAAAAGCTGCAATGCTACGAATGCAAAAGTTGGATAAATTTAATTTCCAGCACGACCGTAGGAGCTACATATTTTTAAAATGTAATATTCACAACGAAACTCTTTCAATTTTAACGTTATAAAGGATACGCAGGTACGAAGCGAAAAAGACTTTCACGACTTGTACGTACGTGTATAAGAACAGCCCTATAGAAAATGAAGGCGCTGAAACCCGCACAAAGTGGTGACTCCGCAGAGCCACTGTCGACATGCGTGTAAGAGAAAAAGCGTTTCGTCTGAAATAAGCGGAGTCTAGCAGTAGCGTACAGTTTTTTCTTTTTCCCCATTTACAACTCACGCCATCCCATTGCAGCCCGTCCGCGAGCATTTTAATCGCTAGACACTGGTATCACCGTGATGTCGGTGGGAAAATATTTTTGAATTTTTTTCCTCAGAGAATAAACCAAACTGAAAAAGATGGTTTCGTAAAATGAAAACAAAAATTATTCAAATAAAATTTCCTACCTTTTCATTTTTTTTTCTTTTTTTTTATATGTACACACTTTTCTACACACTGCTCGCTTTCCACTGCTTCTCCATTCCTATACGTAGCTACGTATTTCCGTAGAACAAGTCGTGCGCGCGACAATCCCTACGGGACTCGCGTGCTTTCCAGTTAGTCCTCGCCCACTCGTGCTAAGTTTTACAGGCGAATACGTAATCAACTCGCACGCCGTACGAGCACTTGACCTGTTTTCCATCGCTGACTAATGACTCGTCTAAGCCTCCACGGTCTCGCTCGTTCGCTTCGCTAACTCCAAGTAAAATCATCAGCCACGTGTTGGTGCCCCGTAGCGTGCAATTCCACGCACATATTCGCGTTCGCCTACCACCTTCAAATTCCACATGCACAGAATGCATGGATCGCCGTCGCCTTTGCCCTTAACGAAGGAAATATTACGAGAACTCCACGTACGATAAGCGACACTCGACCTGCTCCCATGCACGAAAAACAAGACATCAGGACAAGACGTGCGAATTACGCTTGCACCTATGTTCACGTGGTCAAAAAACACGAATGGGGATATGTCAATCGAGCAGTGAAAATTGCACGTGCTCAATGAGAATATCAACGCGGATCGTTAACGTGATGAGGATCGACTTAGGAAATAAATTTTTTTTAAATTATACTTCAAGTTTGAACTATGTACAGCATAAGGAACAATGGCTGGCGATGAAGAAGAAAAATACGAGGAGATATCAAATAAGTGGGTAGTAATTAAGAAAAATAAAAGGGTTGCAAACCGTTGGAACAGAATGAAGTTTTTAATAGATCCAAACCGACCGGCAAAGAAGCGTCTGTTATTTTTCAAGCAACTCAAGGATCCTCCTCGAGGATTCTTTGTCTGTTTCTTGATTCAGAACGGTATTCCGGTAGCACAGAATCTCTTCGTTTACCCGGGTGGCCATTTATGCTTGGAGTTTACATGTATACGTTGTCTTCGGTACAAGAGGAAATATTCTCTGCTCTATGATATCGTGCCTCTTCCTCTCGTACTGTCTCTCACGTTCTCTTTCTCTTTCCATGTACTCATCTTCGTCTTATCTTTATTCCTTCTCCCGGTATTCCGCGTTTCCCCAGGTTCCCGTCACCCGTCTAAGGTCATCGTCTTTTTTAAAGCGTGCCGCGAATGACATTGTGAGAAAGAGACTGGACTTATACTCTAACGAAGAGTCTCTAGCGTTCACTGCAGATGCTTTGCATTCTCGATGCACTTTTGCATTTGTGCATTAATCCCATCCGTCGCTAAACGATTCGTACAATTACGTCTTATACGATTCCGCTTGACATTAATTTTTCCTATTGCGCAATCTACGAAGATATTTATCTTTGACAGGTTGTAAACATATGAAGCGTTTAATGATAATTTAGATAATTTTGCAAATATAAAAAATTCATTTAATTATCTTTATATCAACGTGCAGCTTCCGAACGATTAATCATATTAATTATATTGAATTAAAATTTCTTCTGCTTCGATATTAGGTATATCGCTGCGCTGTTAGCAACCGATGCAACTGCACGATGCACTTGCATAATATCTATCGTTTAAATCGCTTCAGTTTGAACGTCGTGTCTAAACAGTTTCTACAAATTTCAACGAGCTTCTTTATCGAACCTCGAGACTGAGACTCGTCGAGTGAATTCAAGACCGAAATGCAGTGGTGCTAAAATTCCAAGGTTTTATGCCGGATTCTAATGCATTGATGAAACCGAGCGAGTGCATAAAGGTTACACGCTTCTATTCAATGGAGCCTACAGCCGAGTGCTGCCGACGCATAGAAACTAAATTTAATACGTTATGCAACGCTTCTCCTGGAATTTCAACTAAATAGATACAGGAGCAAGCCTTTTCACCGCAAACGAGCGGTTTTAAAGTTATTTCATTCAGATTCTCTACCGCAACATACTGGCGCTCTGCGCAAAGATATTTCAATGAAGTTTTACTAGGAGAAGCATTGAACCGGACGCCGACCTCGGATATACCCTTTTCCGCTAGTTTTTATATAAAGTGATATTCCGTACCACATTGACCTACATTAAATTTCGTGTAAATATATGTATACTGTATATGTGCATTTCTTTAGGCCACGCGAACTGCTGTGCATCTTGAAAATTCATGAATGCTCCTTTGATATATTTTAATCTTATGCTATTTTTATAAATATTAAATTATATATAATGACTATTCCCCAATTCTATCTCTTACTCTCAAGGGTAAAGGGTGCAGGAAAGCATCTGAACAGGGTTGAAACTCCAGGGCACAGATGGTGCTACTGGTTACGGCGCGTCAATGATAAATGAGGAAAACGCGGGTAGCCCAATGATTTTCAAACTTTTTCACTAACTCCTGATACTTAAGTCTTGACTTGCAATATTTTTGTCATATTTTACCATTAGATATTTCATAGAGAAATTTTGAGTTTTTCTAAATTTTTTTCTTTTTTAATATTATACGGAGAAAGTGAAGTAATCAAGAATTACGAAGCACGCTGCATTCTCGGTAAGAGTGCATAATTTTCGATTCGCATAGGAGCTTTAATGTATATAGGAGCTTGAATAAGGATGTAGTAACATATAATGGCAGATACGACATCCCCACCCTGGTATCATTCTCATCATCATTATCATCATCATCATCATCCTCATCCTCATCGTCATGGTCCGATGTGATGCGAAGCACTGAAGAGGAGTGCATAGATGCGCTTTAATAGATTGCACGTCTACTGCAAGCTCATGCGCCATTTTGCTACATACTGTGTAAATACATAGAAGCCCAGACCGATTTTCATATAGTAATGATTCCTAAGAGCATGATAACCTCACTTCCTTCGTCCTTTCTTCCGAATCTCCACGAAAAATTACCCAGTGAAAGTAACGTCAAACATAATGACCATTTTACCCCATATAATAAGCGAGAATAAGAAATGCACATGCCAGATATACCTATAGCGTAACCCCCGTATCAGTGAAAATGCATGAATAAAAATGCCAGCATAAAAATCCGATTCCCTATTCCGCAGATGTAAGATGCATTTTTCGAGTTAGAGTTTTTAAAAAGTCCTCTAAGCAAAAGCTGCTGATGCCCCGTACTACGTCAGTGCCATCAGTAGCACAGAACTGCAACACCCTCAAAGTGCATCTACTGGCTGGTGCATCCTCGTTATATTTTGATGCGGTGTTGGTGGAAACGCGGCAAAGGGTTGCTCGCAATAAAGTGCATCCCGAGTCGACATAGCGACGTGGAAGAGGAACGAGACGTAACGGGGTAGGAGCTGGAGGAATCGGGGGAGGGCGGTAGAGAGGGAGGGAGGGGGGGTTGCATATGCATGCACGCTGTAGATTATTATAATAAAAGTTCCCGCGCCTTTGTTCGTCTATCCCTCGCGATGCTTTGTCCAGTCGCAGCGTTGCATTTCTATTTACATTTGTCGTGCATCATGCAAGAGCCGGACAAGTAACAGCAATGGACAAATGCAATGGTTAAATTTTTTTTTCTACAAAATTTGTATACGTCGGTACTGCAGGTTTCAATGTTATCTTCGTATTATCGTCCCCGTACGATACCACTTAGACATCATTAAATCCCATTAACTTAACCGTTGCCAAAAGTGCATCGTGCATCATATATGCAATTAAACATGCATAATCGTATAGTATGTAAAGTTGAAATTGATATACGCGAAACACACGGCGCCTTTCGGCTCTCAGGAAAGCGATGAAACAGTTCTGGAAGATGCACCGTACATACAGTGAATCCGCATAGAGACGCATTGTTTTACTCTGAATCAATTACATGGCTCGGCTCCCGGGCGATGCTATCTTATACGAAGCCGACGTTCGCGTTCGCGTTCGCGTGTGTCTTCCGCCGGAGTTCGGACTTGCAATCTATGCAGACGTACAAATAAACTCCGCTCCCACAATCTAAACCTGTAATTGGAACATTCGGATAAAGCCTGCAGCTGTCCGTAGCTTTTGCATACGACGCCCGACGTATTAACGACTTTCTCCTTGTGATTCGCCTTGCATTTCTTCCACTTCTGCCACATCTTCTTCCATCTCCTCTCTTACCCTTTCGCCATTGCCCTTCCTTCTCTCGCGGCACTGCACCGTACAGTACCGAGTACCAAAGCAGCCTCGTGCTAGCATGGAGAATTGCAAACGCTGCCCGGAGGATTATTTGTCCCATAGCTACCAAGATCGTTTATTTGAAACGTCGCCCGAACTCCCGTACGTAATTCGTAATTCATGATGCACCGAATAACAAACCATTCGAGTTTCAAGGCTGAAAAATAAAGGAGCTTTATATACCATACGTATACAAAGATACGAGAAATTCCAAGCAAATGGTCAAGCAGAGGCTGAAGTGTCAACGTTTAAACTCTATATAGCCAAGGCTTGTAGCTATATACAAGAGCCTGACGTCACTACAGAGATACTCTCGAGTCCAAAATTTACTTTGGTATCGACGCTCGACCAACCGGCGTCTCTTCTTTACACGAGAATCGAAGATCCTCCCGATGTACTGAGCAGCATCAGCCTCCTGGAGAAAATCCGACGTATATGGTCCTGACAACGAGTCCCCGGGTTCTTTTCTCACGTGTCTTCTCATTGGAAATACGAAGTAACGGGTAGCGCCTGCAGCGAAAGAAGGCGACAGGCTGCTGCCTCTATACTTGTCTCTCTATAGGTATATAAAGGTGCCTACGCAAGGCGCGTGATATAAGGTAGAACGTATATAACAACGTTAGAGGTCTCTTTGAAATTACAGAAATGGAAAGTGCAGTCGGCTAAGATGTTAGCACATCCACTACGCTCGTTTCCTCCAGTCAATCCGCGACTCGAGTCAACAACTAGTTACCGGCGAGTGCTCCCTAGTTGCTTGTCGTTCCTACCATATTATACGTACACTCGAGTACAAGTCCAAATTCGAACAATATGTCCCTTCAGGATGAGAAGAAGACACCGCCGGCATAGGAACGGCACGTTTTGTTCCTCGACTGTACCAAATGGGGAGCTCACTTCTCCAAGGAGTGAGTTAAGCCGAAGGTAGGAGAGAAGAGTAGAAGGAATGTTCGCTCTCGCGAGCGTCAAAAGACGCGGCCGAAGTCGCCTGGGATGCCGATTCCGATCGTCGCAAGCAAATTAATGAAAATCCTACGATACGATCGAGAAACGACGCGCCGACGCCGACACAGAAATAAGAATACCAACGAGGGAAATTACCTGCTGGTATTTCGTATTTCGACAGGCACGTGTGTCTATACGTAGCCAACGTACACTCGGAGACTGTGATATACCTCGATGGCGTTAAGAAAGTTGAATTTTCTAAAGTCCCAGAGCATTCCAATTTAACTTGTGTGATCAAACAAGTTATGGGGGCGGGAGGAGGGGGGATTGTGAAAAATGATGGGTAATTAAAAAAAAATCATTAGGACTTATACGGAGGAATAATATGTTATAGCTGTACCAAATGATGTTCATAATTAGATTTCTCGTAGATATCAGCCAGAAGGCAGTTTACCTGCTTAGCAGACACGATAAGGATTTTAATAAACGCAACTTGCTGCACAGCGTCGCCTTAGTGTACGAAACTCTCGGAAAAGGCTGTTTAAGAGCACAGATTGCTAAGATAGTTGATCGCGATAAGCCCGCACGGCCGGCACTTTTCTCTGATGAATGCTGTCATCGCTCGCTTCGTAATTAGTCTCGCCTCGTAGGTTTTTGTTGGGTAGCGTCGTGCAGCGTCGTGTAGCGTCGTGTACCGGCTGTGCGTACCAGGCAACGTCCTACTCGCACTACACGTTACACAAGCACGTATACGATGGCACAGTGGCAACTCGGATGCAGTTAATGCGCGTAGCGCGTGTCAGTCGTTCGGCTGGTAAGTCAACTCTTTAAAATTCGTCGTTACTAATTTTAACCAGTGCGACGCGTTACCCGTTACGCCACGTTAGCCAGGCTCTTCCTCTTAAAGAGAAGATTTTCGGAGGGTCGGGAATATCAAGGCATTAATTTGTCCCAAACGAGGAGCCTCTCGTCTGGCTCGCGGGATAACAAGCTAAATCTTAATGACTTTAACGATCAAACGGGGAAAAAAAGTACAAATAAATTAATTAAACTCTCCGTCCGAGCGCCATATCGAAGCCACTAAACCACTTTGTCTAATAGAGGCTATTCTATTTGAATTGCGTGACCAATGGGAAGTCGGCTCGAATCTATCGTCCGAATACGTGCGGAATACGAGATTATACTGGAGAAATCGATCGTAGGATATATGCGAGTGGGATATTTAATGGCGTCGAAAGTTGTCGTGGCGTCGAGGTAAACGGATAAAGGGGTAGTTACCGCAAGGGTGGTCCGGCTTGGCATTATTATGCACAGAGCGATTGCCGGCGAATATGTTTGAATTTTCGGTAATAAGTTATACGTAAGCGCATTCGTATTCCGTCGGCAAGACGCAAGTCCACTCGAACGTTTCCCCGAGCAAAACAAAGGACGACGTGATAGGCTGGATAAACTCAGCTCCCTT
Organism: Calameuta pygmaea; assembly: GCA_031762395.1. Classification (NCBI taxonomy): domain Eukaryota; kingdom Metazoa; phylum Arthropoda; class Insecta; order Hymenoptera; family Cephidae; genus Calameuta; species Calameuta pygmaea. The sequence continues at coordinate 866,272 of JASANN010000233.1, read as the reverse complement.
ATAATATATACGTAGTCCAGAGGCGTAGGTAGCCCAGCAAAGGACGTTAAATGGGATTCACTCCTAGCAAAGAAGCCTGATGTACGGCTATGGTATTCGGCCGTTCGAATTGTTTCATTTCACGAGGAACTTATGTAGCAAACGTGTTCTGGGCTCAGGTCGTTGCGTAACGCGGGTTTATCTGTTCGATCTGAAAATGCCTCTTGTTACACGTGTATGATGGGGACGGCTAATGGTTATGTAGGTAATATATTTTTTTTTTTTCGAGCTTACAAGGGGGATGGGATCTTATCCGAATTCAATGTGAATAATGTCGTTATCAGTGTTCCTATAGTAAATCGAGATTTCTAAGCTGGGTTACGTAACGGGAGGGATGAAATTGGTCAGGCGTAATGCGGTTCGGGGACCTTTTTAAAGGGTGAGACTCAGGGATTGGATTGGATAATTTTACTGGGTTACTATGAAGTCTAAGGGTTAATTCGCGCGGGGGGCGAAACAGTGGTTAGCGTAAGGGTTGCCCAGGTGAAACTTTCATGGACACTCATGATTCAGGGTTGGCACGGGTGGACACTGGAATTTACAGAATTACGATGGTAAAGCGCGAACGCTATGTGGCCACATGAGCGAACCATTAAATATACCTGCCTCGTAACAGTAATATAGCTCATTACTCGCGCATAACCGTAACTCCTGACGTCCGTAATTCCGTCTTCTCCAATTCTGGACAGGTGTCCGATTCGAAGTCCTTACTGGGAAGAGGTTCGAGTCGGCCTCCGGTGATCAGTAATTGGACCAAGGGTGTAATTTCAATCGAAAAATAAATAATTAGGGAGTTAATGGAGGAACGTAAGAAAATTTGCGAATCGCTCGGAACATTTAATTTCGAGTCCCCAAGGACTCGTGGCTGCACTTCACTTTTGCTTTGTACTTCTTTTTTAACGGTGAAAACCACCCCCGGGGAATAAATGCGCGTCGCTGCTCCTTCAATACTGGAGAGAATTTCTTAATGGGGTTATTAGGGTTTCCCCTTCGGGGTGGTCTATTCATATTATTGCGCGTACGTACTTACTCACATTGTAGGACTGATTACCCCTTTTCTCGGGATACGGAAAGCACAACGGGTCTCGAATAACTAGCTGCTGTCTCGCACGAGTTAAGGAACTTGATTTCCACCTGGACTTTAGCAGGAACGGTCTATGTTCGCATCTCCGGAAGAAGCTGGGATGGTGATTTTAATGGAAACGCCGCGACGACCGGCGTCTACTCGAGACACGTCTCTGTGAAGGTTTGAAAAGCTCGAGAAAGAAAACCGCAAGTCGTACGCAAAATCCAAAAGGAAATCTACCCCCTCGGGTTCACATAAAATATGGTCTCCACTTTTACACAGGAAACACCGCACAGTTGTCTTGAGACCCACACGCGCTCCGCCGGTACAATCGACTGCTATACTTAACTATACTAAATTTTCAGAACTTATAAAATTTCAGAAGAACATAGCAATAACGATTGACCTTTTAAACTAATTATTTAAGATTCGTAGTTTCCATCAAAATTTTCACTCCGTAAACCCTCACATTTTCGAAAATTTACAGACACACTGTACCTCAGACAGGAAACACATACTGTATTGCTTCTCCTTTACCGCTTTCGTGGAAACAAAATTAGGTATCGTCTGGCAATACAGAAATCCTATACTGCCTCACACCCCCATCTCACTGTCCGAGAATAGACGACGTTCGAACAATCTCTAAAAAAAAAAAAAATCAATCCTTCTCCCTCAATCAACTTCCCCATTGTCTCCGCTATCGTAAGAATCAATATCAATAGCCCAATATTATTATACTTATCAAAATAAAAGGGTACTTGGTTCTCCGTCACAAGACAGTAGAGAACAAAGGAAATATTACGAAAGCCATCCGAAGACTACTGCGTCCAGAAGTAAGCGAATGAAAAAAAAACAAAAAAAACCGTGAGAATATATAATACAGGCCAAGAGAAAGATGATGAGTAAAGAGAAATAAGGAGTAAATCTAAAGTAGGTAGCTACCCACGTGTGCAGGCATGTAAGCGCGTGCTCTTGCAAGGCTTTGCCAGGCGAACACACTAATGACCTTAATGAGGCTGTTTTGACGCTTGCCCGTCCTGACGTCACTTCACAGGTAACTACATTGCCAGAGTAATTGGCGCTGAAACGTTCGAAGCGTTTGGTCTATCTAATTGCGTTGGATTCCTTGTCAAGCGTGAACATTCGATATGGAGGTCGAGCACTTAAATAACGCTCGACCACTTGGTCGATTCGTTCAGTCCTCGAGATAGACACGCAGCTGCTTTCAATGTCCGGCCGCAATGCCATCCGGATATCCGCGCGTCAGGCCTGGCAACTGCAGACAGCGATTCGATCGGATCTGATCACGTATGTTCATCCGACAATGTACAGAGGACCGTAATAGCACGTGAAGTTTTCTTAACGAGCATATTGCTCGTGTTAACTGTGTTCCATACACACCGCTGAACAATAAGCCATACATGGTCTAGCACAGGGTATACGCATGTCCAATGTATACACGACCCAACTAAACCCTTAGAGTTCACGGTAGGGAGCGGCTAATCAGTGCACTAATTAATCAACTAATTAACGAGTCTTTTAATATAACTCCTGTTCTCTAGCACGAGACCAATAATCGAGTAGTCGAGTCAGGTAGCCTCTGTATGTAGGCTACCTTAATATTAAGGGACAATACCAGGCGTGGCTGAAGTAACCGACTAGTCGGCTAGTCAGCCAGTCAGCCAGTCAGCCAGTCAGCCAGTCAGCCAGACCAGTCAACCAGCGCCCACGTATGCTAAATTTATATTCACCGCATTGCCTGGGAATGTATCGAGTCCGTCTCCTCCACCCGTGATATTCTGATGCACTTATCGATACGGAAGATTGGAAAGGCAACTGCAATTGGATGAAGAATTTCAGAGCTGCCCATTGACCTCCGGCTGATGTAAAAGTTGTAGCTCGTTAAGGTGACTTCACACTTAAATAGCCGAGCCGATAGGCCATCTTTATTTTTGCTAACGAATATCCCAAAGGATCATCTCCTGGGTAGTATATCTGTTAGTTTGCTCATCTTTTTATGTTATCAGGGCTGCGAGTACCTGATATATATATATATATATATATATATCTGCCTCGCATAGCTTCGCTGCACGACGATCTTTTGGCAATTTGCGTAGGTAATGCAATATGGTAATGGTATGGTAATGGTTGGCCTACCATGACGACACGCGCCCCGAATATGGGTTAGGATCTACAAACATTGGACCCGCGATGCAATTACCCGATCACCGATAACGTATCGATCGCTTCGTTAGCGAGGCCCGTGAATTAAGCGGATTCGATCGGTCGATGATCGATGACTCGAGAATTGATCGTGAATCTAGCTTGGATCTCTCATCTCGTCCTCGACGAGCCTGAATGCACGTGTTGCTTTATTTCAGCGATATGCTTTACGGTAAACTACATATATGTATATTACAATATAGAATGGATATACATGTATATATATATATATAGAGCTAAAGCACTGGGATCGTTCCGTTTCCACTATCTCTTTGTGCAGCCAAAGTCTTCTTTTCAAAATTTACGTCCTCACTTAACCTCTTATCCCACCGAACGTTCTCGACTCCATCGAAGGCTACTTCGTCGCTCGAATGCTTATAAAATCGCTTAATAAAACCAGCCTTGCAGTATTTGCCACGCGATATCCTTAAGAGCAGTCGACCAAAAAAAAAAAAAAAAAAAAAGCAGAATCCGAAGATACGAAAGGAATTCATAAAACTGACTTCCTCTTCCAGAAATTCTGAGAACCGTCAGACTCCTCTGAAGTATCTGTAGTATAGATATCAGCGTCGTGAAGACGCAAGCTGCAGACTGTCGCTGACTCCCGCGCGAATCCTCTCGATCTCGCCTTTATTCCAATGGTAGAAGGGGAAAAATTCTGTTTGGCGGAAAGAAAAGACGTCGAGCGTCGCGGCGACATTGAAAGGCGCTTCGCTTCCTTGAGTATGGACGAGGAGAATGCGTCGTCGTGACGGTGAAGGTTTATTGAAATACTAATTGTAACCATGAATATGGGTGAATGAATCTCTTGAAATTACATCTGGCTCCATTTCTGAGGGGAAATAAATAACGGTGTACACGATGGTGCGCCGGGAGCAGTCTGAATCGTGCAATCCCTCTGGGCACCAGGTACTCTGCCTCTCGGTGCTGCTCGGCAACGAAGAGGGATAATGAAAATGTTTATAGTAACCGGGCGAAGTAATATAAACGCAGACAATATGTTATTCTCTATTATGCGACGTCTCGCTCCTTGAAGATCCTCATTGAAAAGTTCACGGGTCTGTACGGCGGCGATCATTTTAACATGGAATAATAACTGCAATGAGATTGAAATGCATTCAGCGTTCGCGGCCACTTAGACATTTGCTGACTACCTTTTACATACAATGTATATCTATATGTAGCAGATACTATGTACCATCCAGACAACAACGTGAAAGTAAATATATCCATAGCCAGTTTATACCATCGCTACTCGCTACTCCAAACGTCCATTACAACCTCGTTCTTGCGTGTAATAATATTTATGATATTTTTTTATTGCGTGATTCTTAGTATTTATTCACGAATCTTTTACCGCGTTAATATGTATACTTTCTAGGATTGCGATTTAACACGGTCCGAAGATCGATTTTTCTTTATTGATCAAGGAATCGATCTGCAGTGAAAGATTGATCCCTCTCAGAGCGTTTTTTTTTTTTTTTTCTTAGTTATTTAGATTTATTGTGATAAGCTTTCTCGTGAAAAGGAAACGGCAAGGCGTGGCCGAGGAAATTCTTTGAACCTCCTTGAGAATCTCAGACATTGTCTTTCACGTGAGAATTTACTCGTTACCATCTGTGTCTTATCTTGTCGAGGTGGAAATTTCCGTGAAATCCTAAAAGCACAAGTACCGTGTAGATATACACCGTTCGCTGCTGGCTACTTGCTCTGAAGACTCATGGGTGCTTGGAGAGAGAGGGAGAGCATCGCGCTGTGATTGAGGAAGCATGTAAGCAATTTGCTAAACTGGAGTAACATCGTAATAACGTGCATGTTATAAAATGGCGCGATTGCGCACGCGCGCTAACCTCGTGGATCTTCTCACGAGCAAATAAGAAGCGACCACGGAATGTACCGAGTATCTTGACACGAGTAATATTTCACATTCAACTAGCTCCGACCACGCTTCTTGAATGTCTCTAATTGCATACTGGAGAAAATGAAGCATCCTCAAGAGCGAATAGTGAATCCAAGAGATCATTATGAGAGTGCAAAGCTGAGCACGGGTGTGCATATCTATGTGGGTGTTTATGTTACAGAATTATCCAACAATTGAGGTAGTATAGGTGCAAGGAAAGTTGCGCCGCGTCCCTTTAAAAGAAGATAGCTGTGCACTGGGTGAGGAGAAGCCAGAACCGGGTGGAGCAGAAGAGAAAGATGTACAAAGGAGACGCCGCGGAATGGCCGGGAATGCCAGCGCCGTGTGAATTACATTCCTGACACGGGCTAAGCACAGCCCGACATCCATAGACCCACCCTAACCAAACTTCTTTTGGCGCTCTTATCCTATTCCAGGCTGCGTAACTCGTATCTTGTTCGACCGAACTGCTTTTTGCCCTGGTCCGTCGTCAACGGTGGGCCAATCCTTCCGATTAAATCGCCTTACATAAATCACAGCTTTGCACCCTGTAGAACCTATTTATATTTATAGATTATCATTGCCCCTTTCCATTGGACTTCCATGTGGCCTTCGGGTGATGCGCCGTCTATTGCCTCTGTGTAGCCTAGATGGAGCTTAGACCGTGTTGTCATAGAAATTTCGTATTCTGTACTCGTGTCTTTTTCCTTCCCAGGAAACAAGATAAAAATCAAGTGCTAAACAGTCACGACTTGGTGGAACGAGTCGTTAACCCGTATTAGTGTCATTGCTTGCCGACAGGCAATCCGTTGTCCCGTGTCTTTAGTTTATCTCATCCTTATGTAGCTTCCGCGTAACAGACTGGCATTCAACTGTGGACTAGGTAAGAACCCGGGTTACAACGTTACTCCTGGCTGGTTCGTTTATTCATCCATGTTCCAGGTACCTTGTGAATAGGGACTGTAGTAAGATCATCAGAGGACGTTAGGGAGGCTGGAACGGAATGGTCGAATGGTGAGACGTACGGATGAACGGTGGGACAAAGCTCTCGCGAGAAGTTAAAGGTCTAAGGACAGGAAAGATACATAGGATGATACAATGCGCGGCTGACCTTTCCTTTTGCACAGTCACAAGCCAGCCAGCTACTGTGCTCTTCTCAAAGAGAAGCCAAGTAGAGAGCACAGCATCCAGAGGAGACTACCGGGACTAAGTCGGCACCGTAGCACCGTGGTCCATTGTGAACGGCTGGGAAGGCTACTCGAATTAAATCCTTATTCTAATTGTTTTATCGTTTACATCGGCAGAGTTTGCACTTGTCAAATGATTAGCTTATAATTTATCAATGAATCAAATTGTTTGATCTTTACTCTATTATAGAGTAAGGGATCGATTATATACTTTTCTTAGAGAATCAATTAATTTTGGTTACCGGCTCTTTGAGTACTCGAACTAATTGGTACCTATAGATTGGTACTATAGCGTGCATGTGTATCTAATTGATTTTCATTCTTTCTTTGAATCACCTTGAGCCACTCCACGGTCTTTCACCAAGTGAATCGCTCCTCGACATCTCAATGACACGATTCCATTCACTTCTTCGCGATACTTTCGATATGGGCTTCTTTGGCTACGTAGAAAGAGCTTCACGGGTGTTGTCATTTTTCCTAAGGTAGAGCAGATGGAAAAAGGAAGAGTCATCAAAGGCACAGGTTACATGTACTCTGGCTGATCGCAGTCACTACTATTCTTTGTCTGCATATCAGTCATCCAAATGTTCTTTATAAATGAACGTTTAAGACCTCGTGAAGTCCGCGACGTGTCTCGATTAGTCAAAGTCCCGCAGGAGGATTTCCGAGTCAGGGTCACTCTTATCGAATGCCTTACTCGGGTACCTTCTCGCCTACCGAAACTGAAGTATCAATCAATTTTAATTCGTTGGTGGCCATAGTTGTCTACAGGATATCTCAGACTGTACGAAGAAGCTACCGGTTACTGACCACGTGATCGTAGCGCAACGTAACCCGGTTGGTAGGTTGAATCGGGTGGATCGAGAAACGCCAATCAACGCGACCCCATTTCAACTTCAATATAATCTGATGGCCCGCCGTCCGTCAGCTGGAATGACCAGTGAGATCCAAAACGAAGTGACAAATGATCCGATTTAACAAATCCTTCCTCGAACTTTCTTCGTTACCTTCTTCGACTCCCGGTTATACCTAGCTGAGCCAGCTTTGATATTTTTTGAGTAAACATATTTCGTGCCAACTGATAAGCTTTTAGGTGGAGCACGAGTTGGATACTTTTGTACTGTCAGAATGATTTAGATCAATCAGGAGCAGAGTCAGGGTACCGTGCATTGCCTAGACCAGTTTTCAATCTTGAGAATGAGGTGTGCAAAAAATTGAAAGAGGCATGGAGAAGGCATAATGGAGACTTGCGGAATTTCAAGTGACCAATGGATCCATGTTCGTCCTTCTAGAAGCTCATCAAGTTTTTCGCCTCGTTAGGAGCCGGTCCTTTGGTATGCCCGATCGGAGCGAAGCAGCGTGTCCTGATGACAGTGATTACGCTAGCTTGTTACCACCGTTGGCGTCTTATAGCCCAGAGAGGATTCGGCTTGTCGGCTTTGCGCGTGGGGGTAAGAATCTTGCTTGGCAAATCTCGGGGCATTATCCAAATTGTAATTTTAAGGAGTCGGACCAACTCCTTAATGATACGAGCGATCAGTTTTGATGAAAGTACAGGACTTAGGATAAACATCGTGGGATGTACGAGAGCTGTTACGTGTAACGTACCAACATCGACACGTTAGCTCTAAACCCACCAAGAAAGTATTTCACTCGTGCAAAAGGGACCCGGCAAAAGGCACCACGTCACGACTGCAACTGGATTGGCGCGCCAAGATTACCGGCAGATAGAATATACTTAATTATATTGAATTTACCTAATTGGCAGCCAAGGCTATCGCGCGGGGCTATCTCTGACCACGTCTCTATCCCAACGCCACTAGCAGTCTAACTCACAGCCAGCTAATCTCACAGAGTTCCAATTGAAATCGATCGAAGTGCTTAGCCAGCTCGTTCCACGAAATTCAATTCTGCTGTTATCGTTTCATACAGTGTGTCAACCATATGCAAGGAAGTCGTTGATGCTGCACAGCGAGACCCTCTAGGATGGGCAAGTGGTTGACAGTTTAGAAATAGAATTTCTAACCACGCGAAATCTCTTATCCCAACTTATTCAGCTACCATTTACCGTTAGATGCGTATACAGTGACGTAGGTATACAAGTTGACCGTATAAAATGAAGCGAAGCGAATTAACTTTTAACAAATAAAATAAATATGATGACGTCTCTTTGTATTGGACTTTCGAGACTCTAAGTGGTATCTAAATTGAATGGAGAGTGTATGCCGGGCAACGTAGACTGAAGTGGGGCTGAAGTGGTAGAAGTGCCGTCCTGGGTGATAGCCTAGCTTTATTGTTTCCTACCCAGAGGCCATCCTGTATATATACAGTACAATAACGTATATATATATATATATATATATATATATATATACCGTACTGTGTCGTGGTGCCCCGTTCGAGTTTTAATAATTCCCTGGAAGAGGGTATGGAGAATATCCGGTCGGAACAGATAGGCGTATATTTCTGGATTTAATATCAGCGCCGGTTTCCTCTTACGAAAAATAAATAATCCATCGACGTTAATTTAATTGGGGGGAGGAGACTCGCTGAAAAATTTATTCCTGTCACGGGTTGTTATATTTAATAACAGCATCCGGCATTTGTACGATAATACCTATGGAGGTGGTAAATGATTTTTGAAAAATTGATCTGTCACTAAGTTTATATACGTCACAAAGTAAAGGGAGTGGGTAATTTTTTATTTTATATTCTTCAACGTATTTTCTTGACTCGATACCGAAAGTCCGAAAATTAACCTACGTCGCCTTCGGCCGTCCTGCAAAGACACCTAGAAAATCGATAAGACTTTCTGGATATTGCGAAAGCAACGCGAGAACCACACAAGACAGAACTTTCTATACCGTACAGGAAACAGAGTTAGAAAAACTACCAACAGATAGCGCGGGAGCGCGTGGCAGCTCGAGGCGCCGCGATCGGTATCTCAAGGCAGACTAGTTTGATAATCGTCAAATTCGGGAACTAATAATTCTAATTAGTCGAGATCGGTATAGCCGATAACTCTTGTCCTTTTCCTCGAGTCGTCCCGTTGAACTAAATCTAGAGCGATTCTTAGCGAATCGGCACGTAACTCCTGCAGGTCCTTGACGGCCGCTTCTCCAGGGCATCGGGCGACAGCTGGGCACCTCGTCCTTAACTCTGCTCAGGCAATTCCTCCTCCGCCCTTAACCGCAAAAAACTCCACTGTCCGCTCTACTGCCTTTTGCCTCACTCCAGCGGGACGTCGGTATCTCACCCGGAGCTCTGCCGCTCCGTCGCGACGTCTCCGTCGGGTCCTATACTTTGCCGGGGAACTCCGTACGTCGAGATTATCTATCGCGGCAGATTCGAGCACGTCGACCTCTGTTCAACAATAAAAAGTCTTTTCCAAAGCCTTGACGTAATTGTACGAATCAATCCGAGAGCGTAGCTTCTGCGCGAGGTGGTGCCTCCAAGGGAACCAGATAACAGGAACGTTATCGCAATCGGTAGCTGGAGTCGCCTTGTGACCTTGAAACGAAAAATCACGTCAGAATTTTTACGGGATTTTTTTTTTTTTTTTTGTTAATTTCATCTAACAGAATTTACATACCACACGTAAGTATTTATTACAAGACAAAGGTTTTCAGAACCCATATCTTACACGTGTATAAAGAATTAACCGTACCGATCAATAAAATAAGATCTTCCTATAGACATAATAATGTCTGCATACGATCCCTATACGTTGTTAATACATGGATCGTTTCTCACCATAGCTTTAAATTCTCATAATTATCGTTCTTGCGTTGCCTCTCGTGACGAACGAGTATCCGTTAAGTCGCCAATAAATAGTGCAACCGTAGGTAATCACAGGAATAATAAGAACAATGATGATCGCGTTAAAATATGTGACAATGAAATTACACAGTGCAACTCTTAAGACGCCGAACCGATCGCTAACGATTTCAGTACAAAATGCACTACTTTCCTTGTACCTTTCTTGCCTCTCGGTATAACCGTACAGTATACCGATACGTAAATGGCTGCCGTAAGAATATTTATCGTTTTAGCGATAATACTTATATCGCACAGCGCATACAATATAGCTGTCACGTGAAGTTAGCATAATAGTACATACCGAATTTGATTTATCGATACTGCAAGTAACGAGATCGATAGGAGAAAGCTGTTTATTAGCGATTTATCGGTTAAACGGTGAAAGGCAAGCGACGCGCTTTTGTCAAAGAAATAATATAGAAAGTGAGAGTGAGGTGCAGGAGGAGAAGATAATGAAAAAGTTATAAAAAGTAAAGGAAGCTCCCCTGATTCGTCATTGTCGTCAACAGAAATCGCTTTGGAATTCGATACTAGTGAACGCAATAAAGAAGAGTTACAATACATCCTGAAAATAATTTCCAAAACGAATAGGACTACCCAGGTGGATAAAATTCATGTTTCTTTTTTTTTCCGATACGTTTCTTTTATCAATGCCAGAAGGAATCCCGTATTGATCTCTACGGTGCGTATACCTAGAACTTAATAAGGATCTGAAGATCACGGAGAGCGTATCCTGGCAACCGCTAACAAGCCAGACAGCATCATCGGTCACTGATAATATTCGCAATGTCAGATTGCATAAATCAGAAATTGGATAAGTTACAAATTGCTATACCGAATCTATATTTATAAATCTGAAATTACTACTCGTCATTTCACCTAGCGAGTCATGCGTAGCTACATATGTGTACTTCCTATCGGCAACTGGCAATGCATGGGTGCCTCGACCTCCTTACGTGGAAACGTAAATGAAAATGAACCATGTCCCCGTAAGGGATCGAGTAGCTCGTATACCAAAGTTATCTTGAAGTTTACCATATGAAACATCACGAGTCTCGTGTCGTTTGGCGAAGCCCAGAGAACCTGATAACGAAGTGGAGTTCATATGTGTGAAACATTGGTAGCGCATAAACTTAGCAAATAGAAGCATATAGGAATACGTAGAAGTAGAGCACGTGAGAGGAGTAGCTACGCGAAGGGGGAGTATTGGAAGGAGCGGATACACGTAGATGTAGGAGTAGTAGAAGGAGGGCTGGAAGAGAAATGGCTGCCTGAAGAGACGACTCTGAATTCGTCGAATTAATTTGAGCTACAAGCATCTTCCCTCTCTCTTGAGCTTACCTGGCTCTTACGTTTGTACTCTCTCTCTTGCTCTTCTTGAACTTCTGCTCACGGCTCTTGTACCAGGTCGAATCTCTCGCTTATCCACTTTGTACGAGCATCAGGAAGAAGATGTATAAAGTTCGTTCGCTAGTGTCGTACCAGAGGCAACCCGAATACGTTGTTACGTAAAATTCGATCCAGGGCTAATATACGAGGCCTACAGGGGACTCTGGTACGTTGAAAATCCGTAGGAGGTAAAGTGCCCGAAAATGTAAAACTCGATGGATTCATAGGGAGGCGATAGAAGGTGAAAGGTAAAACTGATAAGGTGAGTGGGTGAGATAGATGAGAGTATACGGGATTCCTATTGACTGCGAGAGACTTAATTACAGACGCCAAGAGGCTGTGCCAGGTCTCAAGCGAGTACAGGGGATTAATGCTGTAGAGGGCCGGAACGAGAACGTAAGATAAATGATCCCTAAACCCTTTTCTAAGGAAGGTGGTATCTAGTAACGTTTCTTATGTACTACCAATCCCAGAAATCGATATCAGATCGTAGATTCTTCGTAGACAGTCTCCTTTGGTTTTCTTAAGTTTTCAGTTAAGCTTGGGAGGCATCGAGGATCGTTATAATTAAATACGACCTGCAACCAGAGATTTCACAGTTCAGACAAAAATGATATCGCTGCCTGATTGAGAACGACCTGTTGCTATTATTATTATTATTATTAATCGTTTTATTCAACCCAGAACCGATCTGGTATCTATGGACCCTATTAAATACGTATACATCCATATAGTCTGTGCCTGTTATCTACAGGGTGTCTATCAAGAAATCTCTTTTCCGCAAGATCAAATCACCATCGGTAGTCGGTCTTGAGAAATTCGGGGAACGAGGCGAGATCGAAGGATCGTTTAGTAGGCTGGCTCCTTCGGAGTAATCGAGTGAAGGATTGAGCGAGTGACTGAGTGACTTACAACGTCGATAGGATCTCCCTAATGATCGGACACGAAACTCCCACACAGACCTCGTACCCAATCCCTGATGCCCAATCCGAAAACCGAAGGCTTCTCTCTGCCAGGGTAGACGTTATCGGCCGGACGTTCTCCGGCGCTGATCTTCCTAATTGTTGACACGCCATCCTACATACGCGTTCCCATGTGTGATAGGTATATAGATGTAATGTACATTCAAGAACGCTTGTATATATAAACGATATCCCTGTCGAGGATACGTGTAGAAGGACGTTAGCTACGTGTCAAAACCGGAATTCATTATTAAACACCCACCTTCGAGCCAATAGCCCATCGGAGAGGAATGACTTCTTAAAGGATCGAAAAATGCCATTTTTTTGCCAATGTGTCTGCGTTCCTGACGCGGGTCCCAAAGAAATTTTTTGTCTACCTATAAGGACGATGCCGTATCTTTTGATGTTCTTTTTCACCGTACATCAGATAGTGTCTGAGAAAACGTGGGCTTATTCACTTTTAAAAAAGGGATCTGCAGATAATATGAAAACGCGTGTCTCCTAGTCATGCTTAACCTCCCATAATGAAAAGATGAGTAAATCGTTAAGGAATATCTAAGCTGGACTCGGTATTTAAAAAAAAAATGTAATCAGCGTACTCGTGAAAGTAATTTTTTTCTTTGAAATTTTACTTGGAAGAAGATTAAACGCTCGATGAAGTATCCGCAGTGAAACGTATCTGGTGAGTGTAATCACTGTGATGTCTGATAAGGTCCCTACGAGACACAATCTGATAGTATATCCGGTAGCCCCTTCGAGCACAATTTTCGTTATAATTTCGGAACACGAAATAGCAATTGAGATTTCGATTAGGCACAATAAAGGATTCCCGGGTTTATATTATCGATAAGTGAGTCGTTAGGTAGCCTCGTGCCTAAGGAAACAGGAGAAGACGCGATCCGGTAGGAATATTCATATTTCTTACACCACGCGTTCTGCCAGATGCTGAATGGGGTGGCTGCCAGTCACGTGTCTCTCCGGCACGTGTCGCCGCACGACGGTGACACGTGTGCTGTGCTGTTTCGTCTGCGGGTTTTCTAACGCCTTTTGTCGGGCAGTATGATTTCACGCGTTGACGATCCTAACGATCAGCCCACGACGGGAGCAATAAGTTTCGATCAAGCTGACACCATAACCCTGTATTTTACCCATGGGTTTTTCAAAACTGTTTATGGTGGTAGCTGCACGCTTTCTTGTACTTTAAATTCGTTTAATCAATTTATCAAAGTGCCTATGATCCTTTATCTTGACAGTTTTAGGCTCTAGTGGTTTCCCTCTAACTCCATCATATTTACTAGTTCTTTGAAGTAAGTTAAAGATTTTATTTTTTATTTCAATCTACGCTCTGGATGCTATAAACACCTAATTTCCTTCGTCCCGGGACGGTAATAATATCCCTTGGTTATACCACTTGACTGAAACGAGGATAAAACGAACGAAGGGATGAATCAACGAGAGGGAATTTAATGGAGTACTCAAATAGCCGCAAAGTCACTCAAGTCCATGGTTACAAGAACTCACGGATCGACCACAGTAAACTAGCCATGGCGAACTTAAGGAGCGTGACCAATTCGATTCGGCGGTGTTTACTCACTTCCTTTCTCTCAGCAGCACTTCTTCTGTCGTGTGAATTAACGGATGATTCGTCGAAAACAGAAATTAGGATACGTCCAGACGCTCGGCAGTAAGTATATACCAACGATTAGCAGTAATTAAAATCAACGGGCGAAACGAACTCGACTTGATACTTCAATGGAAATATTCCATTGTTTAACACAGCCCAACAGTACGGAATATACCTACAACGCTATGGAACATACCCGTATTCGTTTTAACAAGACCTCATTTTTTTTTATGTATATCAAATCAGCCAGGCTTCAATTTTACACGGCGAAACTTCGTCCAAGTGCCGAAGGCGCTAAGGGCGCTCGCGAAGTTCCCTTCGTACGGAAATAGATTATTTTCAACCTGTATCCAGTGGCTGCAGCCACCTTCCTTGCCTCGAGAACTCTACAGTAATCCTTACCGAAATGGATATCGGGTTTTACGTGCCAGGCGGCTTCGTAGAACCAATAATTTCACAAACAAATGTTGGTGTCCACATTCGAAAGGCTTTGAAAATTACGATTTGCACTTTCGAGGGATGGTTCGCCGCTGTTACTCTTATCTTAAGGGATGTTGGGGGGAATAATCTTAATCGAGTAATCTTTTTTGTTAGTCTGGCCCCTATAAGGGTATAACCTAGGAACGACATAATTGTATACCTATAGTATAATATACTACAGTATGGTACAATGAAAATATATATATATATGTATATCTTTCAAGCATTCACGCAGCAGACACCCATCGACCAGAATGCTCGAAAAAGTTTTAACGAGTAATTGTATTGTACTTGAACAATGAGAGAGGGATGATTTCAAGTAGAATAGTGGAGGGGATGATGAGGAAAAAATCAGCAATGCGCTTTTCAAGCTAGTTGCCCGTTTCAGTAAAGGCAGAATGATTTCAGGGAATGAAGCTAGATCGCGTCTGTCTCGAGTGGAAAAACTCAAACGTGATGAAAATGACTTTTTTCTTTTAATTTGAAATTTTCATCTCTATTTTATCCTTCCCTCCAGATCAGTGTGCCATATATATATCTGCCGTGTTCGAAAATTCCAAATGTTTTTGCACGCAATAAACTCTTCATTTTTTCCGGCCAATTGAATTCGTTCTCAATAGAATTTTTTTTTACTCAAGTATATCGTTTAGTGGTAGGCTTGGTTGTTTTTTCTTTTTTCTACTAAATCTGTCTGTCTGCTTTTTTTTTTTTTTTCCGGAACAGATCTTCGTACCCTCGACGACGAACTCGATTCTCTAATTCGAAATTCGAGAGGTATCTGTGTCCGCGGGTCGAACCCTCTGAACTTTGAGGGAGTTACCTAGACTACCGAAAGCAACCGTTACGTCAGTACCTACCGACTACTGTGGAGGATTTGATCTCCGTTCATTGTGCTGATCGAAATCGATGGGATCCAATTAACCTCCCTTTAAGAGGGTCGGCCTATTGTCCATTGGTACATACGATTTTCTATGCAGGTAGGTACCCCCCATACCATAACATTATCGACGAATTCAGACTATAGCTATATATATGTGTGTGTATATATATATATATATATATATATATATATATACTTAGACACACTGCAGATGGTACACGAATTGTTTTCTTATTTCCTGTTTGGTTCCTCGAATCGTCTAATGTATATGGTTTCCATGGGGAGTCCTGCCGAAGAGAACGCTATTATCGGGATTTTCCCTAATTGATCTTCCATCGACGTAGGATGAAAACGCCCATCGTTCTATAGGGATTCGTAGAAAGTACCTTTCCCTATAAGAAATTTACGACTTTCCACAGGAGTAAAACCCCCATCAGGATTCTACGATTAACTTGTACCTAACATTGAAGTAGGTACCTGGCACATAAGGTACCTCTACTCTCTTACATCAGGAAGTCGATCCTCCTGACTCCGACCTTTTGCGTGTACTTCGGTAGTAGAATCCTCGAACCCTGTCCCAGGGTATAGAAAAGTTCTGATATATGGCGTAAAGTGCTAAGGCCATTCCCATAACGTGTCTCTTCATTAATTCGGAGTCTGGTATGGCGCTGGAGGATGCGTGAACTTGCGCAAGATACAGCAGATGAACATGGAGTGATTCTCTGGGTACGCAAGAACTCTAGAGTGCATCGTTAATTTTATTAAATGAAACCGATTTCGCAGTGCTGACTCTCGCGCGTGAACGCAATGTAAATTGACTTAAAGACCCACTACGACGGTCTGTTTGACGAATTAAAACGTCTCGAGGTAATTCGCTACCAGCGGCGTAAATACGTGAAATTCTGTTACGTCCGAGACGTAATGTAATTGTCTTTTATTGCGTGTATCGCTTCTACGAGCTATATATATATATATATATATATATATTTTGTATATATTTTTGTTAAAGTTATTATGCAATTATCGGAAAATTCATTCGCGGGATATCTCAGCGTAATGGCACAGAATACTGTAACTCAGGTAAATCGACGGAAAGTGGTCTTGCTTTAATGTATTAAGTGCATTATGGCGAATGCATTATTCATAGAAAAGTCTTCTTTATAATGGCAGGAACGCCATTAGAGAACCGATCTTTACACAATTGCCGCAAATATTGACCATACTCGTAACGCGGCGTGCATATTGTATGGATTGATTCTTTATGGGCCCCTATGGCCCTTACCCCATGGCATGCCTAACGTATTACGTACATAACAAACAGCCTGGACCATTCGAATCCATGAGCCAGAGCATGGGAGCGGAGATGGATTAAGAGATAAGGAGGCGTATCAGGACCAATCAATTACGGAGTCGAGGGTTCCCTCAATGCGTACAGGGTGAATCATTCCCTGGTACGACGAAACATTTCCGCCTTGGGACAAACAACTAGACAAATACATTTCGGATCTCAGTGATAAAATTCCAAGAAAGGGATTCGGGGATTCGTTTTCTAGGACGCAGTACGGGTGATTAAAAAATTTCTTTTCCTTCCTGACTGTACTTGATTAACTTTTTCTTTTTTTATCGAAGCTCGTGATATTATATACCATCGCAGGGCGCACGTGGAAGTAAGATAAAGTCTCGAGGAAAAAAAAAATAATTTACCAAAAATGTTTCATCCTGACCGAGTCCCTGTATATCAATGGGAACCCTCTATATTGGCAGAACAGAACTGCGCACCCTGAATATCCGAGACTAAAGTACACTAACCCATAGAACATTTTCCATTGTGCTCGAGGGCGAGGGGTCGGGAAAAAAAGGGATACCGAAAAAGGGACGCTCGTAATTTCCATCTTATCCGGAAAATGGGTATGGTGACATTGTTACGGTAAGCCGCGACAAGACCACCCCCCAGAAAATCAAGTAGTGTATTATCAAACATCCGTCCCTTGCTAGTCTGTCGTCACCCATCCGTTTTTACTTATCGGAAATAAGAGTAATGAAAACCCATGCGAATTGGGAAACGAAAGTAGACAGAGCGAAGACCTTGATGTACGCATTGTACGGCTGTAGAAAATTGACGATGACGTCATCTATTTCACCGAAACTGCCCTGGCTGTTTGTCTGGGCCTTCCGAGAGAGCCGATATTCGAACAAAGAAATCGAAGCAGGATATCGTCGGGAAGGAAGAAAGTCATTTAAAGGAAAGGATCTTCAGGGTCGCTAAACTGCAGGAAACGGTTTGGCCATTTTTTTTTCTACCCCACCAAAAGAGCGCCGACGTTAAGGGGTTCTCGTAAAATTTTTCTCTACCCGCCAAGAGGTTTCTTTAAGAATATTTTTTTTTTCCATTGACGCCAATAAGGAGCAAAATAATTTCATTATGCCTATCAGGTTTTTTTTTAACTAAATCCAACCCAACCTAACGTGCGTTCTACCAACAATAAGGATTACCAAGCGATTTCAAGACAATTTGTCGTAGCAGCTGCGTTCACTGTGCAAATAACAATCGCGCGTTTCACCCTTGAAAAAAAAATATATGACGACAGTCATTAGTCGTTACGTCCGACGCACTCGGCGTGCTGAACATTTTGCGTGATTCAGCTAATTTAAGAATATTTCGTTTATGGGCGCTAATTTATGCGTGCACGCTATGAGAATAGCTACTCGCTGCTCAATCAATCCCAGTCTAAGAGCGGACAGCAGAGCATAAACTTAATTTCACTGTCGCCAAGAATTATATCATTCACACCTCATTAAGCCAGTTGTAACTAACAAGATCTGCATAAAGAAACGAGCGATCGTTAAGTAATCATGAAATACGGAATTACGTCACCAAGCTGTGATAACGATAGTTAACGGCTATACAAATATCTAGAAACTGGCCTTTATCCCACTAAACATTGTTCTATATTCAAACTATCCAATCCAACGTATCACGCGGAAGGACTAACCTGCCGTCATAAAGTATACGAAGAAAAGCCCGAATATAAATTTGACACTTGGAACAGAAATAATGGAAAAGACCCTTTCGAATTCTCATAACAACAATGAGTCGCCACTTCCCCCGATTAAAATGTCTGCCAAAAAAAAAGTGCGGATCCATCCCCATAGTCGTATTGGAGGACCTCCCCTTTGTCGGTCTCTTGGCATTTCCGAATGTTTTCCGTGACGATAGATAATAGGAGAAGAAGGGCGAGAGGGAGAAAAAGTAAAAAAAAAAAATAGTACGCATATAGAAAAATCACACACGAGCCATACGATGCGCATATGGGATCTAGACTATAGATATATGTATAATGGTTACTGCACACGAGCGGTAGATCGCCAGTATGGAAAATGTACAGTGGAGCAGCAGCCGCGATGTGTGCTATAGGAAACCCTCGAAAAAATGGTTGTATGGGGGTTGAATTGAAAGCAGACATCGATGGGGATTACACACGTAGTCCCGGCATTGTATATCGGGGTAGTAGGTATTCCTCACTGCACTATATACATATATACAGTTATACCGTAAGGGTGGCATAGACACCATCGGTTCTTACGTAACGTCGCTCTGTACGTAAAAAGGGCGAGGTGTTCTCAGCAAGTAGGGAGGGCAAGAAGCCCTTACCTCACGTTTCGCCATAGAAGCTGCCATTGCTGATGAAACAAATCAATAGTTTGCGCTAAAGTGAGTTAAAGAAGGTAAGGGAGGTGGGCCCTTGGGATGGTGGTGATTGGATGGAGGTTGCTCAGGATCCCGTGAAATGATACCCATTGGGGTAGAAGCAGATAACATTCGGTTTTACTTGCTTCTTCGAATGCTCACCTGATGGAGATGATTGTGGAATTTGAAAAAAAAAAATTCAAAATTTCCGACAAATTTGAAACTTGGCAATTGGCATTCTTACGTAAGTTTTATTGAACCGTACGTAAGACACCGTAGTACCGTAGAGCTAAAATTCGTTGAAATTTTTTTTGAAAAGACCATTCTGTAACGGTGCATTGAACAAGTGCTTATTGTATAAGAAATTTGAAAGGCGTCGTACGTGCGGTATACCCATTGACGTAGACCCACGTGAAATAACCGTGCCTGCTGAAAGAAAACCAAAAGCACGAAACGTGCCAGAGAGATGAAAATGGAAAATCGGCCGCTTAGGAAAACACAGGGGAATCAATAGGTATAGAGGCGAGCCCTGCTATGCTGGAGTGAAATGTGTTGAACACGTCGAGGAGGTTACCGTGGTAGAGTAGAAGGGTGGTTCGTGTGACATGGGGTGGCTATGGTATGGGGTGTCGGCACTCGAAGTCGGTGACCCAGCTGCGCATTGACAGTTGTCGACTCTTTGTCAATTTCCCTTAGCGATTAGACTAGACACTCCCTTCCTCGAAAATCCTATGAAAGGTAGTCCTGGCGGACTAGACTTTGCTATGGTGTTTGATGATGACAAGGTACGTGCAAGAACATAGAGCATGGTAGGGACTAACCCATTTTCCTATTAGGCATCACGTATGCTCAAGTACAAAGTATGTACAAGCGAGTACATGCCTAATGCATAGGCGTAAGGTTTCAATGGCACTGAACTTGATAGAATGGATTTAAATATTCGAAAGGGAAGCCGATGGGTGACTCGATAGAAATATGAATTATGGGAGCCATAAAGAAGGAGAATACGCGATATGAATGGACACAGTGAAACGATTAGTGCAAAAAAAAGACACTTGTATATCATCACTTGTGTGTACTGTAGTGGCGATAAACGCAAAAATAAAATACCGGGGGGTGCAATTAATTCGAATTAATTGGTAGGACTTGAATGCGGGAATAAATCGATTGATAGCGGTGCGTGACTTTTATGTGATATATGTATATGTATATATATATATATATATATATAATATACTATTCCACATCTATATTATCCTGGCGCGTTATGCACACATCAAGTGTATATCAGTGTTTACGTGGAATATACCGTACACAGGTGTATATAAATATGAACAAATTTATTTACCTTATGCAACGTTTGTTCACATAAACATACAAGAAGTCAATCGGTGTGTTTGCAAACAAAAATGCAAACACCCGAATCGCCAGTGCTACAAACTCAGTTAATTGCCTGGGCAGCCTCAGCAAACACGTCGTATCGACGGGTGTAAATAGTGGGAAAATTTTACTTTTAAAAACGCTGCGAAACGGACTCACTCACCTACCAGGACTCGTATAATCATATACACAGTGTCCATGGTCGCGCGTGTAGTGCGAGCAAACATAACGAGTAAAAGTCGAAAGTGAAGAGCCTTTAAAAACATTGTCAGTCAAATTTCCCTAAAGCACACAAATTTCCATAGATATCAGGATATAAAATTTTTTTTTCTGAAAAAGACCGTCCAATTAAGATTAACATGTTGTAATAGTCACTAACATCTTCTTTATCACCTTCCTACTTCAATATGGCTAAACACTGGTCACTGAACTACGAAAACTAATTACCCGACTGTCGCTTCGTTGTAAACTCCACAAGCTCGATAAAAGGACAAAGCATGCTTCCTTGGCTTGACTTTCCTAAGAGCACATACTATAGCGTACGTATGTAACGTAAAGCTGGATGAAGTACGTAACGAATGTAGTACACCCACTTGTGAGCATGTACGTACTATAGGTATTATACGTACCATACGTGTTGCGTGTTATGAGTATTCGTAAGTCGGCGTCTCAAATCACTATATTTACGTCAGTGGTTTACAAGCATGATTCAAGCAGTTTTCGTAGTTAAAAGTGCCGTTGATGGGCACATCCTACCGGCCACGTATTCTTCCTACATCACGCTCTTTACAGTGCAGTCCTTATACATTGCTCTTACGGTGAGTCTTGTGCATTCGCTAATGCAATTCTCGCAGACTCGTACGTTGCCTGAAAATACCAAGCGCAGTCCCAGTCATGACTTGAAGTCGGGTACGATTTGAATCTCGTCTGTGTGTCGCGTAGCAACCTACCATTTTAAAACTTCCTCATTTTTTGTCTGCTTTCTATATGCATAAATGCATTGTACCTTTGATGCACAGTGAATCACAGTTGCATTGTTACTGTGCACAGGCATTGTTTTTTTTTATTATAAACCATAATGGATGCGTATAGATACAAAGTAGGTACAGAGAGATACGTTGGTGCATATACCTAGTCTATATTATACCTAAACCTATATGTATACATGACTCAGATTATATTATCAAGAACGTACTATCGATACAACGTAATTGCAATAACTACCGCGTAAAGTGTACAAAGTTTATAAGCAAATAGATAACGTTGCAGTCTCCTTTTGATCGTAGGTGGAATTCTGAGATACTAGATCTTGACTCGACTATACCAAAAATTGTATCCATGTAAATACATATAACGCGTATCAAAGAAATTCATTTGTTATCAGAAATAGTAGCACGTGCTTCGGGCACCTAGACACGAAGTAACTCAAGAAAGTAGCAATGCACATTCCATTCCGCGAGCATCAAACGTACTGTGTGTAGTCAGTTAAGGAAATGTATAGGTATAGCTCGGCATGTATTACAAGTCTCTATGTTCACTATAGACTCACAATCAGTGCTGTTCAACTGTTGGCCGTATTATCGATACTCGAGTATCAATGTTCCTTCATCAATTCGTTTACAGTAATCACGTGCGTAAGTACAGACTGATCCAACAGACATTCGATAGGATCGACTTTCTCTAAACAAGCATCGTGAACGTCGTTGCGATTTCTTTAAATATCGTAGTATCGATCGCTCGTCACGCGGGAAGCCGCCTGATTATCAATTAGCATAGCGATAATCGCACGAAAGCCCGCGTCTCCCGGCTATTGATAAGCCCATTGAAAGGACCTTTGAATCTGGCGATCCCATCGGATCGTAAATTTATTAGTCGGGCATTGTGCGGTCCTTAGAGGTGTACGCACCAGGTGTATTGGTCCAGAGTAATGGGGGGCGGGAGGGAGGGAGGGGGGTGACATGTGCTTCGATTCGCACATCAAACAGCATCCCCTCCATATCTAGGCTCTTCCGCACCCTATATGCCGTCTTCACGCTAACTTTACGAGACAATACGAAACGATTGGAATTGAATGTTCCGCACATTCGTAGATACTCCTGTAACACCAACATAGAAGTTCCTACCTAGAATCGCTTATGGGAATGACCAGATGCATTCCATTCTGTTATGGACATCATAACAGCGCGGCTGCTTTCTCCTTAGTACACATATACCGTTCTTCGTTTTCTACCATGGTGAAGGTATTGTTTAACGCACTCAACACCCAATCAATAAGAAGCACCGTGGAGGAGTCATCTTAAAATTAGTATCAGTACACGTACCATAGAAGATTAGAATGTTTAGCTCGCGAGGTATGCGTGGGAATTTTTTTATTACTCACTGAATCTACGGGGAATAAAATTTGTTCGATTGATCGGATAAGAATTTTCTACTGGGTGTATCAGCTGGTACGGACTCTACGCTAATTCCTTGCCGAACGTAGACGAGAGAGAGTATTATGCGTGTTCCACGGTGCATTACAGTAATACTCCACGATAAGCCACTAATCTTTATAAGGGGTGTCCCAGTTGGGATGGAACGAACGTGCGCGCGTGTAATCTGTCGAGAGGCCAGCCATTAGCCAACTAAAAAATCACCCTTCCCCTTACAATATATCATTCCAGGCTGTTCTAGTACGAGCTAGCCGGACGACCGGCATCATCCCCTTCCCTTTACAGCCGGGCTTCCCTTTCCCGACGCACCCCCATTGGTATTATCCATCTAGGACGCCGGTATATGCACTCGTCGTACTACGGTATTAGTACAAATGTAATCTTACTTAAGCATATGTCGGCATGACTGATTGGCCAGATGACAGCTCTGATAAATAATAGTGCGAAGAGAGGCGCTCTATTCCCTTTTGCTATTTTACTATTACGCTCCTCTCTCTCTCTCTCTCTCTCTCTCTCTCTCTCTCTCTCTCTCGAGAGAGAGAGAGAGAGAGAGAGAGAGAGAGAGAGAGAGAGAGAGAGTGGCTATGGTGTCTCTATGGGTTAGCTTCATCTTTTTCTCTCTTTCACTAGTATGGCTGCGCTTGTGGGAATTGAGGAAAAAATCACATATGGGTACCAGTGCTCGATGAAAGGGGGGGGGGGGGGTATGGGATCATGCTGGTAGCTTGATTGCGTCAATAGCTATCGATCCAGTCACTAAGTTCTTGTCTACATTCGAGTACATGCGTGGAGTAGCACTAGTAATTATATAGGAAGCAGGAAGTATGGGAGAATAAAATTTAACTCGGTTAACGAGATAGCAATTTGAAATGCGTGTAATGTTCATTTCGAACAGTTGGTATGACTGTGCTTAGATATAATAATAAAAAAGTGAAAGCTAGGAAAGTCAAAATTGATGATACTGTACTTCAGTTAAGATGCCTTTGGCACAGAATTATCGTAAGACTTTTGAGTGACTTGAAAGATGTTAAAAGACACTCTTGACTGAACACTGAAAACAGAACCAGATTACTCCCAGACGTAATAGATCCTATTAACGATTTCAAAAGTTTATGATATCCAGTGATATTTGCCTTGAAAGGAAAAACAAAAAAAAGACATAAAATTCGCTGTATTCCCTTGAGCAACTAAGCACCTCTCCTTATGGGTTAGACGTCTGGAGTCTCCAAGGACATACAGCCAAAGATTCATCAAGATTTTCTTGCGTCAGAATATAGAGGGTGAACCCTCGATTCATTGATAAAAGTAAAAGGACCCTGTATAAGAGGAGGGATGAAAATTCTGAATAGCTTTCGAGTCTACTTTTCATATACCCAGCAACCCCAGAACTATTCAACAGAATAGAGACAGAAAAAGAGCGCATCCTCTGATGGTACAGACCTTACTGCCGCTACCCATCCACCTTAAATCCATGAATCACAATCTTTCCTCACGAAATGATTCCCAAGTGATTTGGCATCCTCGCTGGGCGCAATTAGAGTCAGAGAGAGAGAGAGATTAGTCCCATACAGGAGGCAAGAGTCTTATGGAAGTGACAAAGGCGCCCACTTATGGTTCTACTTAGTCAGTAGGCCGAAGGCTTATTTGTATTACGAGCGAGCTTTAAGTGTGACGCAACCGTTGACCAAGTCTCCAATTTTCTTTGCTCCTGACTCTACGTTCAATCTGGTACAATGAACTCTGTATCCTAGGAAGAGAGGAGGGACGCATCGGTGGGATTAGCGCGAAGTAATTTGGTCGTGGGTGTTACGGTTACATCGTACGTACCTCTGATACCAGTATTCTACATAGCAGTGTTGTTGCTGCTCCTGCATCAGGATAGAAAGGGAGACGATGGAGGATAATTGAATACTAACCGAACCTGGAAGCACAACGACTTAGGTAGAACGATTACGTAAAGAACCCATTGTGCTCTCTCACTGCCACTCTCCTGCCGTTCAGGAGAGTGCGTATATATCTGCGCATTGCTGGCTGCTGCTTGTTGCTGGCGCGACTGTGTCTACGGCTGATTATGTATAGCCGCTTCGCTATTGGTCGATTCGTCTCATACAAAAAAATTCTGACAATGCTCAATATAGCTTAGCCTATGTTAAATTCAGTATGTACCTAGCGGCGAATCGTAAATTGGTATTGATTATTTTTATTGATTCGATGGGTCTTTGACGATTTTTTAAAATTCTTAAATTACTTTCACGTACCGTATATGACGATTCCTCTCAGGGTCGGGTTGCTCGAAGGAAAAATATGTCGGTGATGCCGTTTGGTAATACGAAGCGAAACACATGCCAGAACGTAGAGCTTCTCGCGCCATTCTCATTCTTACATTATTAGATATTTTTTCCATCTTCGAGGCTCTATTCCGAACGGTGCGTGCATACGTATAATAAAGTAACCTGAGAGAAGAAAACGCGACGTTGGCGTCCTGGCAGAGCGTGAAAGAGAAAGAGAAAAAAGAAAGCTCTCAGGGTGCGCACGTGGCACTGTAACTTAAACGAGCATCTTCTTGCGACCTGATCCCCATTCGTTTCTTACTTCATGGTAAACTTCTTTCGCCATTAGTGTTCGGCTGGGAAATTGGAGATTCGTTACTGCGTTACTGGTAAAAGATCCTTTGGGTCTTATTGACGGAAGCCAATGACGCCCATTGTTCCTGAGGAGGCTGAACGGTATATAAGTAGGATCGCATATCTGTGCCAGGAGTGCACGTTGTCCTAAATGACGTCATTACTGTCTTGCGAAACTCGTTTGCACGGACAATTGTTTCTTATACTGGTACACCTT
>JASANN010000233.1:777890-835202 GCA_031762395.1 Calameuta pygmaea | reverse complement strand
CGCACCCTTTTACTATTTTTTGAGTTTGCGACACGAGCATCGCAGTTGCCTAGTCCAGGCCTTTTTACGTAATTCATGTTGCATTTGTTTTCTCTCGATTGTCATATTTGTATCGATTACTCGGCATTTGCATAATCTTCTTTAAGATTTTTTTTTTACCTCGAACCTTCAGCCCATTTCACACCACCTCTTCCTACACTCTTTATTCTTTATCAAAATTATCAAAATTTAGTAACAAGGTAAATCAATCTCTTCAAATTACTGCATAGCAGTCATTTTTTATCGCGCGCTAAAATTACGCGTGTGCAAAATTAATTTTGATGATCGAATCGTTAAATCCAATGTCGAAAGGTGGACTGAACCCGTCGACAAGAAACTAGGAAAATTAAGAAGGACCAAAACCAGATGCATCACCGAATGTCAACGTCCCGTCAAGATGAATTTTTCTTTTCCTACTCGCGACGGTCATTCGTGCAATTTCCCAAGATCGACTAGCTTAAACTGTACTGTCGCTATACTCATCGCAACCAAAAAGGGTCAAAACGTAGTCCAAACCTTGGCACGCATCAGGGAACGGGGCATAACTCTGCATAACAAGCCAAAGAGACCGGTAAAATGAGAGCAATAAAGAACGAAGAGAAAAATGTGGAGATGCGTGTAGAGAGCGAGTAGTGTAGAAGCAACAGAGGGCAAGACAGGTAGCCGACAACGAGCAGCGGAATCAAGGCAGCCTGGAACCGGCCGTGCTCGGACAAACCGCCTAGGCAGCAGGTAGTCAGCCAGGTGTGAGGAGATCAGAGAAGATCAGAGAAGATCCAAGGGGACCCAAGGATGTTCGGCAGAGGCTGTGACGGTGGCGGCGGCGAAGGTTGCTAACAGCCTGAAACGGGTCTGCCAACTGAACGGCAACGTCCACCGTTCAGACTGCAAAAACACCTGCTCTCTTCATGTGCCCCGTGCTTGTATCTACGATATGTATATATGCATATACATACGTGCTTCCTAAAGAACCCACTTTCCTTACGTTTATTCTTTTCTTGCTCCCTGTCTTACCTACCAGCAGCCACAAGTACATCCTATCGGTATAAGTATAGCAGATACCGTGAGACTCTCCAGTAACATATAAAAATACGAGAAATGCTCTAAAAAGTCTAGGGAACTTTTCCTTATATATATATATATATTTTTTTTTTCTTTCCACCTAGAAACCACTCCAAGTTAACTCGGATCAATTTGGGTCAGGTGTGCATGGAAGAAAGGAAACTACTTGTTCTCCCGATAGAATCGTCCGCGCAAAGTTCCTATCGTGTATTACGCGAGTCGAGGGAATACTTGACCCATTAGTGCTTGGCTTATAAAGTTTCGCGAAAGCTACTTCGGGTTAAGCTCTCTTCTGTACACGACCATATCCATCGGACGTATCTTGCGCAAGAAGGATATAGATACGCGAGACTCCTCTATTAGGTGGCCGCTGTGAAATAAAGTGGATCCTGTCGCCACGCTTTACGATTTCGTTACAACAATTTACAAGCTGTCTTTATAGTATATACAATTTTCTCTACACCGATATCGTAAAGGCACTGGATACGATTCCTTGGCTATTCAAAGTCTTTTCTTTATACGATACACACTCTACTTTACGACGTTTCACCAGGACTAAACGAGTCGTCCACGGGTGAAATTTCTTAGCCATTTTTTCACACCCTTAATTCCGTTATAATTATTAGCTCCGTCCTCCCCCCCAATTATACCTTAACTAATTGCCCGATCAATCCTTCATAAAGGACTGTATCGTTACGTTATCAGGTAAACCTGGTATATTCAGCCGTGCCAATTAACTGTGCTTAAAGCACTTCCCACGTATATGGTCCTCAACGAAAATCACAAAGTGCCGCGAGAGGGGTGGCAGCTAGGGGGGGGGGGGTAGACGGAAGGTCTTCGTATTAATGAAATTTCTCTAACTACGACAAGGACGCGAAACTAGAGGCAATGCAGGTAAAATCCACGGTAGGGGATTCGAGATGGTTTACGAAAGGGTTATACGGAGAGGGGAGAAGCGTAGAAATTGCGTAAACAAATTAATCCGTGCGTGGTGGAAAGTCAAGGGAAAATATACGTAGCCCATAGGCAATTCTGGAACGAGTATGTAATGTTACATATACGTATACACAGATACGTATAAATGATATGTCAAACATATACGACTGGGACACACGTGTCAGTGACACTCACGTGCTACCGACGCTCACGTGTGATCATGCCCAACCAGTGGTTACGCACTATGTACCAGTCCAGCCTACTGGGTGATACAAGCTATCCCGTTACTCTACCTAGCCTAATCTGTCCTAACTAGCTAATCAGGAATTATCTAATTTTAACCCGTTCTCGTTCTCTCTAATTTCGGGTACGCAATTCTCTTCTCGCCGGGAAACTCACTTTCAACCCTTACGTCACTGTGCGCTCACGTCGACATTCCCAGCGACAGTGTTTTCGGCTTGAAATTAACATGGTTAAGGGAAATCCTGAAGATAGCGTCGCTTTTTAAACGTCCAGCCTAGAATAATCTGAGGAACGTTTCTTCGTCTTTGCGAATCTCATTCGCGTCGTCAACGTCTATTCGTCGCCATGAATTCACCGAATTCCGAATTCCCACGAGTTGCCAGCAAATTCTTGTTTATCTCCTTCAGTTTCTCCCTCCCCCTCCCCCCCCCCCCCGTTTCCCCATCGCTCTCGTCTCTCTTTTAGCGCGTCGGAGAAATCGGGGATGATTCGATTTGAGAGACGGTTGTCCCTTTGTTTGCCTTCAAGATGCCACTAGCTTCTTAATGTATTTACCGCGCGAAACAACCTTGATGATGATTATTGGACTCGGTATTAATATTAATAATGGGAACAGAGGTGTGAACACCAAACCCGTCGACAAAAGGTACAAGGGTGAAATTCCCGTAAAATATATTTAATTACGAGTCTTTAGACGACTGACGTAAAATTCCATTTCTCCCTCTCTCTCTCTCACTCTGACTCTGACTATACCTCTTGACTGCTGAGTACAATTTTCTTCTCCTCTTTGTTTCAGGTAAGTGCCAACGTAATTTCCCAACGCCTGACACTGCTATTCGCAAGGTAACGTTCGCTTCGTGACAAATCTGGAGTCAAATGAACTTTTGCATAATTTTTTTTTTTAACGTGTCACACAGCCACGTATAAATATTTAGTGACGCATCAAAGACCATGTCATACGATTGATATCATTAAATTCGTCTTGTTCGAGAAAATCCGTTTGAAGACGCGTCTCGGCGCTTTTGCCAAAAGCGCCAATCTGGCCTCGACCAATTAAAGCAAATTCGACGTAGACGAGGCAATCGTATTGAATAGTTCCGCTTTGAACGCAATAATCCTTATAGAAACGTGTACATTTGACGAGGCGTGGTTCGAAGCCGATTGGCAACTGTTGCTAATGAAGAGCTCAGGGCTAAGTAGCCTGTAACCCATTCTATCCTCATCCCCATACCCGTCCCCATCCACATCCTCGGCCCATCGTATCCCATCGGCCTGTCGCGTTACATATGTATTACGGTCCCATCCTTTTGCTCTGTGCACACGTATTGCCGCACGAGCTCATACGTGTGCGTCGGTCGTGCTCACCATGGTATCAATTAAATCTCTGATTAGCAAGCCCCTTCGACTCTCCGGTACCAACGGTCTACGCTCTTTGAATCTCAGTGGCGATTATAGCCCGTTCGCGCTAACTTCACTTAACGAAAAACTCCTGCCACGTCTTATATGACTATTGCGCGTATTACGTCTAACCTGTGCACATACGGATTGCAGAGCGCAAGGTAGTCAACGGGAGTTCTGCTTTCAATTTACCTCCCTACGACGTCCCGAATAAGGACGTTACGCCGCTCTGGCAGTAAACAACGCGTTAAATGAAAATTAAGAGACTCGACGACGTATATGAATTGGTATGCGACCTTATATACCGAGCGTCGAGTTCTCTTTGGACCCCCTGAGAGTTATGTCAGAATTATCAGGAAATAAATAACCGACGTGGAAGACACCACGTGAAGCAGGTAGGTACGAGCATTCGAGTCAGGAGTATCCGGGAATCTCACGTATGACTCGCTTATCCTTGTTAGAAATGTTGAAGCACTTGCGGTTTGGGCTTTATGAGTTATGCCGTCATAAAGCCGGAGGATCGAAATACTGTCGTACCGGAAAGGCTTTACTATGCTACTACGGGAATATACACTCCTGGTAGGGTTATGGGATCCATTATTATCTGAATATCCATGAAAATTTTAACGCCATGAACACCATGGGCACCGGACGGCAATCTTGATGACCATACTTTTCTATGAAAATATAACCTTCTAACAATGGTCTGCATATACTTAGGGTCTTGTTGCTATCCAAAGGGATCGGCGTCCGTTCCGAGTATATTAGGTTTAACCCCGGTGGCCGCTGAAGAACAGGGGGACGGTCGAGTGTCGAACGAGGTTACCGTTCGTTCGGTACGGACGATACTCTCGCTCTCGGAGATGCTATTAATTTGTATCGATAGAGGCGGAACAGAGAAACCTGCTGCATGCACACTCGTTCGTTAGTTAAGACCATGGCGACGGAATGAGCCAGAGGAACGGAACGGGACGGAACGGGATGGAACGGAATCACCTATCCTCCTATCCCACACACGTGACCAAGTAACGAGAATCAGGTGTGTAGGTGACGTCCGTGCTAAGAAAGCGACTACATGTGCGTGACATGTAGGAGGATGCTCTCGGCGGGTAATGATCACGATTGAATGAGAATGAGGCCGAGGGAGCCAATACAATTAACCCGAGCAACATGCCATTGCTAGAATGCAAGGCTTCTCCTCTGCTGTGGCTGCCTTACCTGCCTGGCAGTCTCGCTGACTGCCTACCTTATGCCTTGACTGGTTGCTTACTTACTTGCTATGTAACTTGCTTCGACGCAAACATAATTATTACAGCATCGGCAGCTGATCTCTCGATCATACCTATAAAGGTGGCGCACGTGCTACGCGGACGACTCGCTCGATGACGTTTGATGAAATTGTCAATTTTGGCACCAGGTCGATATTTCTGGTAGCTATGAGATTTATCGTTGACGTTTAAGGTTTAGTCATTGCTGTGTACTTAAATGCGCTACTTGTCATTCTTTATGTCAGCTCTCATTGGTATTCGAGAAATGCACGAAATCTTGTAGCTGACCCTAGAGACAAAGGCCTTATCCAAAGGAATGATCAATACTGGTCTTTGTCAGTGGAGAGAGATATTTTCTTTAGATTCTCGCGTAGCATCTTTATCTTCGTCGTATCTCAAGCATGATCATCTTGACACCATTGAGAGGCAGATGCTAAATATTAATATTAGGATTATCCAAGTCAAGATTTGGTCTTCGGGATAAATCGGTGGGATTGGAAATTGTTTGAAAATAATCTGACACATATCCAAGCTCGCTTAAGACCAAATAGCACAAAGGGAAATAAAGACGGAGCAAATATTCCGGTTTTCACTTCGGTCCTGAAACCTTCGATTCTCGCAAGCTTCATTCGCCCCCCCCCCCCCCTCCCCACCCCCGAGATAACGTTACACCCACGTGGCTCTGCAGTCGCCATTCCCGGCTACACGAGAAACGGTCGGTTCGATTTCGCTTCTTCAAGGCGACCCGGTTCTTTCAGACGTCAGCAGCTTTTCTTCTTCTTTTTTTTTCTTTTTATTCTTTCGCGTTGTTCCTCCTCTCTTTACCACCTCGTCGTATCGCGCGACAGTTTATTACGGAAACTCTTTGCAATTGGTAAAACTTTTCGATAAATAATTGAAATTCAATCCTGCAGGATCTACCGTTCGAGCCACTGGGCTTCGCTCGGCACTCGCTCGTCTCTCTTCAGTCTGATCTAAACTTTGAATTGCACATAAATAATATCTAAGACTTCCCGTTTCATAGCTGTGAAGCAACTCAGGTACGACGGCTTGTACCGTTCGAGGAAAGTTTTCAGACAGGAATTGCACTTCGCCGTCATATTGTTAAATTTTGGAAGCATCCAAAATAAAAGAGTTCCTTTTCCATGAAAAATTTCACGAAGTTCGAGTGACGTCATCGCTGTCAGCCCTGCAGATTGCCTTAAGCATATATTACGTATGCTCATAATTATGTTAAGGTAAATAGGCGTCTGATGCTTTCCTTTCGAGTAAAGTTAACCGCTCGCTGATATTTCGCTACGTTAACTGCCAGTCAGTCGTTTCCCGAGCCAAAACTTTGGCTAAAACAGCTTTAACGGGAATAGCAAATTTATTTGTTTTAATAGTATAAATTAGCGTCACGTGTATCGTCGTCTTCTACATGACATATGTGCTCGTGATTAAAATCTGCGTAACGGCTAAAACGTACATCGCGATTGTTTTATGCATACTATATATGTATATAGAGACATGGAATTCTCTTTTAACATACGTGTCAAAGATGCCAATCTTACGAGAGACTCACGAAGGACTCGATTGAAACTGAAATAAAGCGACAACTTGATCGCATTAAAACGAAATGTCACGTCATAAAGGTAACTCGTCTCGTGTGTGTTTTAGTGTTACGGGACGTCAGGTTAATGGCGTCGCCTTAGAATCGTGATCGTACGGGGACGCCGTTCTTGCGACGTAGTACCCGAATCCACGGGCTGAAACGCATTAGCGATACGGAAGAACCATAAAAAAGAAGGTGAAATACAAATAAGTGACTTAATAGACCATCGCCGTGCTGTTTAATAAGATATTTAGGAGCCGCGAAGAGCCTCTTAATCGACCTTCGTCGGTTACGTACGTACGCGACGCGACTGGCGAGAGATGGACCCTAATGGGACAAGTCCTAAAGTTTACTTAACCCCAAATAAAACCCAGTGATTTATAAATCTTAATCCCGATGGAGTGTTTATGGTTTATTGAGTTCTTCAGGACACGAGTTCCTGCGATCGTTAAGGATCTTCGCGTGTTATCTTTCGGAGGGACCCAATCGTTAAGGTTAATTGTACCTAAAGGGACAAGGACGACCGCGGAGTCACGCGACAAGAATTCACCAGGCACAGAAGATGCCTCGTACGAAAATCAGGACTAAAGGGGCAAGAGTCACGAAAAATTGGGACTTTAAGCAATGTAGGGTCTTCTTGAATTTCGCTTACGTTATATTTCTTATATAGGAGTGCTTGAAACGGATGTGAATTATGATAACGATCCTTGTGCCGGAGGTCGATGAACCGTCTTCGGGATGAACCGTCGAAACTGGTCAGAACGAGGACGTCACGTTTCACAAGGACCCTCCGTTTCCGTTTACCACATTTTAGCGATGGCTTCGTGATGACGGGACTCACGAAATCCAGAGAACGTTAGACAATGAAAGATCAAGCTGGTAATGCAACATCAGCCAGTGGGTAGATAATGACGTGACCGCATTACGGCACGATATGCCAATTAGCGTCAGCCAAGTCGAGGGTAAAGTTACGACCGAGCCTGAAGTTGAGAACAAAGCCCACCAATTTTTATATTCTATTTGCAATCTATTTTGAGCGATCGCGAACTTTACCTCAACTTTTGGATATACGTCAAACTCATCTTAAACGCCAGTGTCTTAAATTTCGTCCTAATATCAAATTTAAGATTCGTCATCCTCTTTCTATTGATTTGATTTTTTTTTAAATATAAAAAAATATTTCAGCGACAATTTATATAATTGTGCCACTCTCGTACTAGATAGGGCTAATTGTGTATTACGAGTCTTACGCACATGCGCTGTAGTTATCATGAATTTTGGTTATGAAATTTCTGCACAAGCTATAACCCAGTGCGGTACGTCTGGTTAGCGTATCAGAAGCAATCTCGACGAATTACCGTGCGAATTATGGAAATGAAAATGGCTCCCCGTATCATTGCTTCTAGGACCGATCGTAATCGCGTAATTGTCGATTGGAAACCCCCCACCGGGCAACGCGGGCAATTCGTGTCGCGAGGCGTATTAGTTCGCGCAACGAGCCTGATCGTTTTACCGTTAAGTGGTGCTCCACGTGCGAACGGCCACGCACGTAACTTTGTCATTATTATCGGAGTCTCAATGCAAAACGATATCCCAGGACGAGGCTCGTAAATCACGAGTAAATGAGTTACCGTCGACCGTGGTTGCCCTGGCTGCTTACCTGCATGCTCACTCGCCCGGTTTGCCCCAGTACCCAAACTTCTCTCCACGAGGTCCAATGAGCTTCTTCGTGACTACGTTTTACGATCCTCGTAGCGCCAACTTATCCTCAGGCCTAGAACCGCGATTAAAAAAGGATAAATTTTCGCCACGTTTCGGTGGGTTCGCATCGCTTCGCACTTTGCATCGGTACCGATCAACAAATTAAAGCGACCGGTACCAGACCCAGGGGATCTTCTCTCGCGTGTGGCATGACGTAGAGGATTACCTTGAGGAACTGATAATGAGCAAGGATGATACCAAGGATACGAAGTGTTAGAATTTAACAGCTGGACACCTCGATGTCAGCGTGAATGTAAAAAATATTTTTTGCACCAGATCGGCAAAGGGCCGCGAGTTACCGGTAAGTCTAATGGCTGGTGTATCTGCCTGACGGGAAACGATCTATCGCCGACGACTTCGTTACCTTCATGCGGTTTAAAGCGCGAACGATCCGTGCCGATCTGAGCTTCCCAACACTTGAGCCACTTATCCGTTGGTCCCGGGACATATTTAAGACCGGTAGTCCTCTTGTTTATGCGTGCGCTCACGCTTATGGAGAGCGAAACGCATCCGAGGTTCTTCTCGGGTACCTGCAAGGCTACCAAGACCTGCACTCTTCTTCCTTCTTCTTGGTACGTGTCCGGAGTATCAAATGCCGATTCCTAGTACTTGGCTGGCTTCTCGTGAATATAAACTTGGCCGGAAAGAGGCGGCGCTAGGCCGGGGCTAGGCATTCTGACGGACGAGCTGAGGTAGCTGACAAGTTGCCCCATTACGCCTATGCTGTATATGTACCACCCAGAGTGGGTAGCTCACGTTCGCAGCAGGATCTTCGTGTTCGCGGCTCTTAAAAGTCCTCATTCTCCAACCTTCTTTCTTACCTTCTCAACCTTCTTGATACTCGTCCTTTTCCTATTCCCTGAGCTATCCCAACTTTGCGTGATTTCCACCTACAGATATATGCGACTTTCACTGATCTCGAAATCGAAAGTTCCAAATCGAAGAGTTGCCGATCGAGAAGCCTTGTTGGCGTCCGGTTTTCCCGTACATAAAAAATAAATTGCTGCGCATCAGGTCACGCACCCATAATTTCATCCTAACAGTGTTCAGTACGCGAATCGTACTTTTGCCATAATTTTCACTGTGCTATTTTTTCTCACGAGGTTGGTACTTTGATTCGACGAGGGACGTGCGGCTTCTTTTTTTTTTTCATGCAACGATAATTCGAGAAGCCGCGTCTCGTTATTTCGCAAGTACCTTGGCACGATGTACCCGGGGCGCTAGAAGGGGAGAAGATCCGCTCGTCTCATTTTGTTGTTGAATTCTGTATTATACTTATTTCCCTTTGCCGTGAAATTATCTGCACGGTACGAGGACGCGGTAGAATAATACGTTCCTTTTCAATATTTTTCATCTCGAGTTAACGTCGACTTTTGAGTTTAATGAAATAAGATTCAAAATGGCCCTTTATGCCAATCGCAGGAAGTCATAATAAAAATAAGAAATATAGGTATTAACCTTATAACCGAGGCTGAGGGCTACACGAGTAAGTAAGGATACCAATACCAAAGTATTTCGAATGTATCAGTAAAAGGGCAAAGCGTGGGGCCCCCCGCAATCGTAATGACCAATAAATAACGCTAAACACGCCTCGTGTTTTGATAAGAAGGCACCGCACTCTTGGCTCGGCATTATAATTCCTTTTTATCCTCCCGATACTGCGCGCGTCCGTACACGGGCCATGCCTTATGCGTAATACGTTACACGTTACACAGAGCCCCGAAAGGTACGATCCACCGATTCTGCTCGCTACCTTAAATCATACGACTGTCCAACGAAGCGACTAAGCTTGATTCATACCCAACCGAGCCAGCAGTGGATTCATTGTGCAATCGACATCGGCACGCCGGACGCCAAGTTTTAGATTATAATTAGTCTGTCGATGTAACGTTAAGGTGCACAACGGGAAACGCCTTTTTCAATGGCATGCCATACGGTCCTGGTACAGCCACGAGTATAGCTACGGTAGAGAAAAAAAAGTCTTATGAATAGAAGCACGCGTATCTTGATATTCTCTGATCGATTCCCGATGATCGATAAGAAATATCACGTGGAATGACTCACAATTATTGGCCTATCAATGAGAATGATACAGTTATGCGTAATCTCTGAAACACCCCATAGAAATGATCTACGGCTGGATGGTAGACTGTGTAGAAAGAAAAAAAAAAAAAAAAAAAATCAATACCCATACGATACACGTTACCAGCCGATAAATAATTCGTCCGGTTCAATTTTTATTCACTCGTAGAAACCGTCTTACGAGCTGCGAAGAAAATCATGAATAACCCCTCTTAGTACAGCGAACGGGCTACCAGAAATAACAGTATCTTCGTATTTCTCGCGTGTGAAAACCAGCAGTCCCAAACCCTCATTGTGGCAGGTTCGCTCTCTCGTGTAAAAGCGAAAGCGACGATCGATTGAGACGTGCGTCGACTTGGGGAACGTCGCGACGCATCGGATGAATCCCTTCCGGTTGCCTTTCATCCAAACCGCTCTTGGCTTTGGACGTTCGAGTCACGCATTCGTCTGGCTGGAGAATGTCTTGTGGATTTCGATGATCGGTCGCGCCTACGCCAGGTGTTCGATAGTTCATCGTTTCAAGGTCGATGAGACTCGAGAATAACCTACGCGCACATACCTGGCGCAAGGATGCTTGCTGTATATAAGGAGATAATATATATACGTACGTATACATGTATACACATAGCTGAAAGGACGGTAGAAGCCAAGAAGCAGATAGGAAAGAAACCTCGTGGGGGCCGCACGCTTCTCCGTCGATACGCGCCACGACTTGGAAAGGTCACGAAGGTTTCTCCGACCTTTTATTTTTATTCGTCTTGGTTTTCTTGTTTCGTAGGAGGCGCAATCGCAGTGCGCGAACTTACTGAAAAGTGCGTATACGCTGTTGGTTCCTCGAGGATACCTGCTGTACCACGTGCAACTCTGTGCGTGTGTGTCTGTATACCTATATATATATATACTTCACCTATCTACCTATCTTCCTACCTTTCTACGTGTATATGTATACAGAGAGAAGAATGAACGGTTCGCGATACGTATAGGCGCACCGAATGCCAAGGCACATGCCATCACGTAGAAGCCAGCAGTCTCCCTTCTTTGCCTTCGGCCTTTTCTCAGATACACTACCAGCCTCTGCCGTAGTGGATTCAGTGGTGAACGCGATCGAGGCCCATAATGCTCCATACGCAGGTGCTGGTACCATTGCGAACGTGTGTATATATAAGCTAATAATTCTGAGTTACTGCTAATACGAGCTGAGCTCATCCGAGCTCGGTGCATCGCGCACGACCACTGAATTCAATATGGGATGCGATATACAGTATATATGCAACGCTTGAAGGATGCGCGACGGGATCAAAGCCCATCGAAGGTCATGAGCGAGTCTCTTGACTCTTAAGAGAATCATCATTGAAATGCGGAACGATCGTAAGGATCGTACAGCCTTTACCTCGAGTTCCGTTCTCAAGCAGTGTGCACTGGGGCAAACGTGATTCTCGGTTCTGGAATAACGATTGATGGAAATTTCTATAGTCATCTTCTTGTTCTTCCTCTTCCTTCATCGCGGCGACCCTACGGAGCGGGATGGTCTTTGTAGGTATTTTATTCGCGATTTGAAATACGGACAATGTTACCTGGAAGGTGGAAGGATAATGAAAATTTTATTACAACCGACTTTGACCTGTTTGTCTTTTTCTTTTTCTTTTTTTTAAGCTTCTGGGGGTTTGACAATAGCTAATCGCGGTATGGGGATAACGACAGTTTCTGGATGGCCCGATGCACTTTCACGGTCAGCTGCAGGCCAGCTCATTCGAATGAGCGATACATATTTGGGCAAGATCGTTTCAAAAGGTATAAATTCCCTGGAAAGGCACTCGTTAAGTGAGGCTCGTGGTAATGTACGCAGCCGAGCCGCGTAAAACCGAGGTTTTCATTGGCCGGACGAGTGTCGGATTATGGAAATGTTGAAACTCCTGAAGGACCTTACTACTAACCTGACCCTTTATTATTGTAATACCAGAAGTTACGACCACCCTCGTGGCCAAGTCTGATATAAGATATTTATGAAAAAGATATAAAATAAGGGACAACCTGCCCTTCGGTAAAAATTCCTTTTTTTTTTTTTTTTTTTTGGTTGCTCAGCCCCATTACCGATTTTCCTGACGTTTTTATCATACCCTGAAATTACGTTAATTGTGATACCACCCTAATCCCTTACTATCAAACTTAACTTCAATCTCCAACACGCTTGCATCTATATACTCTAGTACGTATAGCCTCCTGTTTACCAAGGCATTACGAATCTACGACATACGGCACATACGACGCTGGTAGGCGAAAGGGCTCGCAAATTAGACATATGTGCAGATTCTGATAGAAGATTAAAGTATACAGACTTTAACGTGAAAGGGAGGCTCGTTCGTATCTAACCAGTTCGCCACCCAACCGGTAGTCAACGTTAACGATTATAAATCCGATCGATTTGCCCGACACCTATAATGGCGGAATACTGTATGGAATTGCAGGTGTAGATACGAATCCTACGAAAGAATTCTTTGGAATTGTCAAACGTCTCGTTATATTCTACCTTAAGGTTTATCTACTCTCTACATAGTCCTGGTATCATTGAACACCGCATAACTGGACCTAACTGCATTGAGTTTACCGTACTGCAACTGCAGCCCGATACATCAGCAATCAGATAAAGGGGCATGTACCGTGACTATCGGTAGACTAATTAAGAATAACGATGACAGATTAGTCGTAAATCCGAAATGAAGCTTTTAATTCTTACCGCCGTTGACCAATGGCAGCGAAGTTTCTCGACTTTAATTAATTTGAATGTACCATAGAATCGCAGCCTTGCTAAAGGGACTACAGCCCCCCGCGTTACAAGGGATCAAGTCAGAATGCTCAGATTGTCAGGAAGGGGAGGTGGGTGGGGGGTCGCGGTGACGTAGCTCGAATCGGGGTGAAAAGCACGCGAGAAATTACGCGCGCTCGTTACTACCAGGGCTGCAACCCCTACAATCTGCTGAAAGTTCAGACTGGGGTCCTGCGCTGCTTGGCCATGTGCTTTAATCGAGTGCGATTCGCATGCGTGTGTTTGCAGAAAGTACGTCTACCGGGTCTCCTAGCGAGGGTGGCATTTCTACGAATTATTCACCTGTCACTGCCGAAACGAACCGACGGGGTCGGAATATTTACTTTTCCACGAGAATACCAAAGAGAGAGGGTTGCCAATCTATTAGTTTTTTTTTTTATAAAGGATTTTTTTTTCGACGCTTGGCAATTCCCAGCCCCTATTGGCATTGACGAAATGGCATCGGCAGATACCTTCTTACCGGCAAATGATCCTGACTCTGCTGAGTCGCAGCAATAAATATAAGCAGAACGAGGCGGAGGCACGCTTGAAGATTCAATTAAAGTCCTCGAAACGAACGCGCGTTCTAGATCTGATAAATAAACGAATCCAGTGTCCCTTTTTAACCGACGGAGACACCGCGAAAAACAATAACCCAGAATGCCGATTTATTAGTTTAACGAGGAACCCGCAAAAACTGGCCACTTGCCGAGCAGCCCGCGACCCGGACAAATGTTTGGCCGAGTAAACAGGAGCGTTAAATTTTGAATGGTCTGGCCAAAGTGCGGATGTAGGGGGTGAAGCGAGGGTTTACAAAAAAAAAAAGGGTTACGGAAGGGATACCGCAATGAGGGACCGGTTAGGAGAGCCCGGAACGACAAGGGTGGATTTAGACGGCAAATAAAACATATTGGCGTATGCAATTAAATCGTGCAGACAATGGACAAATACCGATTCACTCGTTCGATTCACGATTCGATTCAATAAATA
Organism: Calameuta pygmaea; assembly: GCA_031762395.1. Classification (NCBI taxonomy): domain Eukaryota; kingdom Metazoa; phylum Arthropoda; class Insecta; order Hymenoptera; family Cephidae; genus Calameuta; species Calameuta pygmaea. The sequence continues at coordinate 821,026 of JASANN010000233.1, read as the reverse complement.
TTCGCCTATTAATTTTATCGAGTCGTACTTATAGGTATAACGACTGTCGCTCGCGGAACCATCATTTTCAATCCCCCTTCACGTTTACCCTGTATAGAAAACATTTCTGTTTCGTCCTCATTAAAGTTAACACGCTCGTACTGTATCCCTCGTACATTTGCATTTCATTGACTTCGTACTTAGCTTAATGCCACCTTTGCCACCTTATACCATCTTACGATAACGCCTATACCCTCGTTCCTATAACTTACGAGCCTTTAACGTCCACGAGCGTACCAAGCAATCCCATAGACTTTCTATGATGTTGCTATCGACGATCCGGTCTAACGAGCTCCTACCGATTTTACGAGTCTCACTTTCCAGCTGCATTTTCGCAAATATTATAGATCGCGTGACTCCTCGATCTTGCTTTCTTGCGAGAAGCTCCCGGGTCTACGCAAGCCTGCAAGCGGAGCGGGAGCCAGCCTGACCGGTACGGGATAAGGCATATAAGCTATAAGCCACAAGCCATAAGGCATAAGGGGAGTCTAGAATAGCCCAGTGAGCCGAGTTAAGGAAGCCCCTCTATCTGCCAACGTGCAACTGATACCTACTTGCTCCATTCTCTCTCTCCCCCCCTGGTTCACTTGTACTTATAGTTACCGCTGTGTGATTTTTTCTTCCCTCCTCCACGGGGTTTCACCTGACTCTACACACTATATCAGGACTTGCTTTGAGACTCTAGAGTAACTGGGGGGGGGGGGGGACGTGTGCGTAAAGTAGATACACGTAATAGCGTTATGCCATCCTCTTGTTCAGTTCCTGCACGGTTTTCATCCCTCAACGTATACGTAGGTACTGAACCATCGCATACCTCTACCAGTACCGAAAGTATCGGATTTTATGATTTAATTCATTTACATTCTACTAGGTTATTGAATGCGATAAGGCAAACAAGGTGAATTCACAATTTCCTATTTCGTTTTGTTCGACCGCGATTTATTCGCGCCTCTCGTATCCGCATACGAGCTACGAGCGTCTAGTGTGTACGTGTAGACGCCTATCCGGCTATCCGAGAACAAATATGGGAATACCGTTTCTACCCCGAGGAGGAAACGTTGAATTTGACTTTATAGAAACAAACGACTACTGCCGATTACAATTTATCGCAGTGAATTGTTCTCTACCCGGTGTTTCAGGCATTTCTGGAATATCTCAACGATGGCGAAGAATGGCACCTTCCCCCCCCAACCGTAATTCCCGTATAGATCCGCTAATCGTGCATAAAGTAATATGATAGAGAAAATAATAATAATAATACATAATAACAATAAAACAAGCTATAATATTCCATAAAATCAAAATATAGATAACTGCTATACCGTCTTACGTCTATGATAACTGTGAATTCTGCGAAATATATTTTCATTCCTCGTAGGTCTGATATATTGTAGTTGCTGACTCTAGGTGGGCTCGGCGTACACATGTGTCGTCACTCGGTATCCAATAAACCACATTATAGCGCATACTCATGTAAAAGATACTGCAGCCAACTAAAATCTTAAGGGGTCCTACAGCAAGACGCTTTCCCATATGATTATTCAAATAAAACAATAAATAACTCGGCCGGAAATAGCGTTGCGCATAGATTACACAAATAGCTGCGTTACGTTAAAGAGTTAAAGTTCCGTGAACGATAATATATTATCTATCCGAGGGATAGCACAGGCACTTTCCACGCTTGTACGCAACGCGCCTAATTTCTAAATGCGTGTACACGCGGCTTGTGACTGCCCTACGTGACCGAAGTCAAATGACGACGCATTACCATTAATAAATACATCAACCGATCCGCGATATCAAATTATGCTAATCGTTGCGTGAATGATATTATTTGGTTACGTAACCCGAGCTCATGACCATTCATCTAGTCAACCCCGGACTGTACCAGCTGTACGCATATACCGTATACGCCTACGCGAGTACTGCATTATAATGCATGTGGTGGATCGTCCTTTATACTTGAGGTCAAGGTTCGTGTGTGATTTAGATGATTATTATTATAATTTTTTTTTTTAATTATTAAACGCGTACTTCGAAGTGGTTTGAACTTTTGATTGAATTTAAAACATTTTTCTTTAAACACGTGTGACGATTGTACGAAAATTCTGTAGGAAGTTTGGATACTGTTAAATGCGCATATCGAATGCACGTGATGGCGCAACGGGTGCTTTCACTTTACATGATAGGAGTTACTGTAGAACCGTAAAGTTTAGAGCGAAGGATTGAGGCGCCTTTTCGATCGCAAATTTCCATCCTAATGGCGCGACTACGATCATGTCGCTTTCTTTTAACGCGAGCATTAAAATGCCGGCAAAGCGGTGCTACCGACACGCGCATACCAACGTTTAGCTGTAAATGTTAAAAAAAATGCTTGAATTAGTATTTACCATGCGGATGATAGCCATTGGTCAATTGAGGAAGTACTGCTACGGCGCACCTGATGGGCATTTTTTTTTTACGGAGAACAATTGCGATTACGCGCTCAAAGGGGCTGCTGTCGAGAATGAGAACAATTGCCCATCTGGTATGCACGCAAAGACGTGAGAAAATTGTGAACTCCTGAACACGGCTGACTCGACAAGTCTGCCGCTACTAGAGCGAATCACTCCAGGAAGAGAAAGGGTTAGGGATAGATGGAGAAAGAGCGAAAGTGGAATAAAAAAAAAATAATAATAGCAACGGCAATAAAAGTTTTATTAAAATGACCGAATACACGTAATACGATAATCCATTGATGTCTCATAGGTGAAGTGTTCGATATCCATATTAATTGTCTGGGACTTATGGGCCATCTGTCCCGTTTTAAGGCCCTCGTGGATATCCACATTCCATGCGGTGACCAATTACGCATCCGAGAGTATTTACATAGAGCAGGCTCACAATGGCTGCAGGTGCAATGGCAGTTACGTCAAATCGGATATGTCGAACGCGTCATTAACGAAACAATTTATCGATTTCTCGTAACGCATAAGGACCTAAAGGAAACGTCGAGCTAGGGGTACTGTGGATAATCGGTTTGCAGTGGGTGGACGGACACCAATAGCGAATGATTTACAAGTGCCCTGGCGAGTAACGACGCGTCGTATATGGGACACGTATATTATGGAATTCTACGTGCCACCGTGAATAATAAACGCGTCCAGATGTTTTACAGCTCCGCATACTGGCATAACCGATGAAGAAACGAAATAAAGAAAATTCACTGTATCCGAGAGACCTATGGTCGCGGAGCCAATAGAGATCGATGATCCCGGTAGAATTTTTCGATTCGGTTGAAGGCACCGTGGCTTAACTTAAAACATTGATCGGAATCGATACGTGGAAATTTTTTGATAATTTCTTCACGTACTTCCCAAGTCTAATTATGCGACCCAGAACAGTTCCTCCCGGGTCGTGTCTTATGCCAGCGAGGCTTCTACGAGGAAGCTGAGGAGCGATAGGGTTAAAAATGAAAAGTGTTGCGTTAGGAGAAGCTGAGCTCAGAGGCTGCTTCGGGCAGCTGGTGGGAAGTGTGGAGTAGCTGGCGGCCTCTGTGAAGAGCCACGCCAAACCGTACTAATGCCTGTCAGCAAGCGGCACACATAAGAAAGAAATTCTGAACTATGCGGCTGCTCTTCGCATACAGGTAGGCAGCCAGGCAGGCATATAGCATGGAGGGAGGATACAAGCACCTAGTAAATACCTGTACTAGCCAAGCAGGTCCAGTCCGACTCCAAAGCCAGGCTTCCTTCGGCTTACCGTTACAAGCACACACTACACGAAGCGAAGACAGCTCTTAAGGTTATTCACTTTGATTTTTCAACAGCGTGACATCCATTTTCCCTTGTTGTCGTTAAAAAAAACCACCCTTGATCCCTGGATACACGCTGATCCTATCGAGAGAGGAACCAGGAAAATCATTTTTTTAGTAATGTCCCACGGCGATATTCCACTAGAAAAAAAATTATACAGTAAATACGACTTTTTATATTGTTCACTTACACGAAAGTGGCGAAACTATGCAGTGGCGCGTTACGCAAGGCGCGACAATCCCGGCTTTATATCGAGCGACTAAACGCGATTATTTATGTTCGCCGCATGCGCAACTGCAGCTCCGAAAGAGGGCTTAACTAACCTACCTTACTGGAAATATCATGGACCTTCGACGTGTCAGGCCTCTTGCTCTGCCGTATAACGAGGCGACATGCAGGGTACGATGCGTCGTCTCGTAATACGAATTGTATTTATCCATATATATATATATATATATATATATATGTCACGTAGAAGCCGAGAAATCATAAGCCACGGAGTTGTTGCTTATGGGGGTTGAACGTCCTCCTCCCTGCCGCTCCGTATATATAGGCACATAAGCTTCGGGATACATGGGGGCAGAGAAAGAGGCTCTCGTCCAACGCCAGGGGTGTCGCTAACAAGACACGCACTCCCGTAAGGGTGCTACGCACGCACGTACTTTCACGCACCCCTGCCGCACATCTACGCATATACGCACAGTAACACAGTGCTTCTTTATGTCGGTATAGGTTAAGAATTGTAACGCTACCCGTGACGCGACAGCCATCCCCTAATGACTTATTAGCAGCCGCGCGTTAGTTAACGTCAGGACGGAATTACATGGCGCATTGTTGTTAGTCGGTTCGTTGCTCCTGTATGTGTGTGCGCTCATGCACTTGTATATTATTATTTTTATTATGAATATATGTATGTAGATATACATATATATATATATATATATTTTTTTCAAAGACTTTCTGCCTACACGTATGCGTTACCTATACGGATGTTTCGACTCCTCAAGGGTGGTTAGGGCTGACACTCGTTTCTGATATCCATTAGGAAAATTAATGATTTCCAATTTTTTAAAAGCAGCCTGGTTCTCGCTGGTAGCCTTTTGTAATACAGTAAGGTCCGACGGGCTGGTCTATACGCACCAGATTGCTATAACCTGTGTAACGTATATTGTAGATGTATCGGGGTCCTTCGACATAAGCAGACGATAGGACCCGAGGATTGGTAAAAGAAAAAGATTCTATAACCGGATATAGAAAAGAGGCTCCTACGATCGGTATCGCTGGGCCACCTAATTACGGAACATGGCTCTTTTACATCCAGGCATTCCCAACGTGACGATTAACGATTTGTAGCTCCTAAATGTTTGGATTAGATTAAACCATCCCGTCTGCTTTTGGCTCACCTTCTTCTCCGGAACATTGACAGAATGGACGGGTTACCTGTCCCGGCGTCTGCCTACCTCGTCCTCCTCTTCTTTCTTGCTTTCTTTCTTTCTGTCCACCTTCCGATACTCCTTGTCCTCCTCCCATATGAACATCCTACTCGTTCCACATCTCGAGGAGTATCAGAAACGGACACGCGCGCTCCCTGCTTCTCCCCCGGGTTTCCATCGAGCGGCCATCTTATTTGAATAATTCGATGCGTCAACATGTTTTAGGTGTATCGTGGCGTAATAAATGCATAGACACATAGACGAGGCTGAAGGGAGCTAAAGCGTGACTGTGTTGTGCGATCGCAGGGAGAGTGGATCTGGCTCTTTCTCTTTTTTTTTTTTATTTATTTTCTCAACTTGAAACGCCACTCCTACTAGACAGTCTCTTGGCAGTGACAGTGGCACTCATTCTCGAGTGGATGAAAATTTCGAAACGATACTCCACTCTTGGACCGCTCTGCGACTACCGATCGACTGACCATAGGTATCGCTGAGACGTTAGACAAGATGAGAATTAGAAAAGGAAATGAGAAGAGCGAAGTACCAGTTGGATGTTCAGGCCGTGTACTGTTGCGAGTGTCTTTGAGTGGTTTGCCAATCATTCTCAACTGCTGTTTTAGCATTTCGAAAGGGCTCGATTAAAATTACCGTGAAACATCGATCCAATCTGAGGATCGTACGCAGTCAAGTAATTAAGCGTGCGTACCGGTGAAACATCTAACGCGAGAGATCCAAGGTAGTAAGCCGGTAGCGCGTAATTGGTAAATACGCGATTGCACAACTTTGTTAATACACGTATGGCAGAAGTGCGTGTTCGAGGCAGCATTGCCAAGAGTTATAACGCACTACGGCAGAGCCGTATATTAAATTAATATCAATTAAAATGGTAAGCGGTCGGGTACCGCCGATAATTATGCATGATCCCTGTAGCCCAAGTTTAACGGCAGGTATTATTGACAAGCGAGATATCGAAGAGTCGGTAGTTACGGGTGTTTCGGTCCTACGTCGATTTCTCTCTCGTTCCTTCGTCTAGCTGTTCCGTTAACGTTATCTCGTCGTTCCTCTTCGCTCGTATTCGGGGCGGAAATCCTTTCGGGAAATGCTCCTCGTACGGCATCCAACCTCGAGGATCCGAGGGATCGAGGACCTCGAGTGTCGTAGCGGCTCGTATAGGTATTCTAGACACGGTTCCCAGGCTCGTAATCGCGATTACGCTCTATAAGCTCTCCTATACGATGGAAGAAGCTGCGGCGGGCCACTCGTGAGTTCTAAATGCAGTGGACCACCGCGCTTGGCGAACCACATGGCTACCGTACTTTGCAGCAGCAGCAGCAGCAGCAGCAGCAGCAGCAGCAGCAGCAGCAGCAACACGCCACGCATATATATTCATCAGGAGTCCCTCTTACTTATCCCTGCTAGTTCAAGTGAGGGCGTGTATGCCACGCTCTAATTATCGACTCTTCGTTCTCTTATCATATGGGTGAACGTGCGTTGACCGTGTGTGTGGCATTAAGGCACGGTGAAAATATACATACGGATAGGTCCCGTTAAAATCAAACTAGTTTGTTGAATCGGAGACTTTTCTTGGGTACGTAAGGTGGTTGCTGGGAGGGGAAGTGTTGGGGGGGCGGAGAGGGGAGTAAATGAAAGAGAGAGGAAAACCGGGTGGCGAATAACGAAGAAACGGGAAGAAAACAGAGAATCCCTCCAACTGAAACTCGTTAACCGTAATCCAAAGGACCCAAGGATATAACTCTTGACTAGCAGCGTAGCGAAACGCCATGGCACTTCCTAATATTCGCATTACATAGAACGGTGGCACGGGATTCGAGCGTAAGGAATGCGACCGGGGTGCGTGCGTAGGCAGGTTTATTTATTTTAATGAGTCGTCTCGTTCCGCCTCGCACAAATGCACTCACGCACTTTTCAAAGTTTGTGCTCAGCGGCATGAAACGCAGCCGCGGAAATCCTACTTTTTCAACCCTTTCGCAAGAGTCGACGAGGCCGTTATAGTATAGCGCCTGTACCTGCACGATGCCTTCCGATGCTCGGCTCCGTACGCATGTAAGTGCATATGAGGCCTAAGTATGTGCCGGGAGTGGAGCTAAGGGTTGGTGTAGGTAGGGTACACGCACTGAAGGGATCAATGCCCGGGGTGCACCGCCCTCCCGAGTACTTTTTACTTCGCGCATCGTCTACGCATCTTCGCATCCAGCCAACCCCTTTTTCCCTTAGCTTTTCATCCCTCCAACCCAACCCCCCCCACCCCCACCCCACGCCTTCTTTCCGCACTGTCCTCCCTCTCTCCTCCGCCACGTCGTCTCAACCCTTCCTTACTCTCGTTCTCTCTCGCTCTTCACCCTCCCTCTGTCTCGTCTCGGTTCTCGTCCCTTTTCGCACTTTTGCACTCGGCAAACCCTACCCTACCCTAAGAATAACCCCTCCGCGCTATCGCATGATCTATATCTAGGAGGACTGCACCAAGCTAAGCACCACAACCGACCCTCCAGCTCCTCCCTCGGCACCCTCGTCAGAACGTGGGGTAGGTACGTGCAGTGTGATGTTCTGTGAAGCACCTTCCCTCACACGTATATATAGCTATACTCTACGTACATAGGTACAATATGCGCACCCTCCACGCACCAGGAAAAGGGTCGCTGGGTGGTCTAGATTTTTTAAGTGCCTCTGGGTTGCTAAGGCGAAACACCTATAGCCATGAAGTACAGTCAAATCTAAAAGACATCCGGGTTATACCAGACCGTACCAGACCAGCACTTCCTCCCTTGCTCCTGGTATACCCATGGGGATATAAAATACTCCAAACTCAGACGAAATACCCAACGTGGTACTCCGTTACTCCATTCGCCATAAGGATTATTAAGTATACCGACAGCAATGCAAATATCTACCTGCAGTCTGAGAATAGAAAAGAAAATCCTAGTACAGTTCATCACAAGAGATAATGCCACAAGGATAAACTCAGTCGCCACTTCAGGATACAAAGGCATGTCACTCCGTCGCGTCCTTCGTCAAGTTCTGCCAGCCCGAACGGTTACTTCAAATATTCCTCAAATCTTATAAAAAAAAAATAATCCCCAGTGGCAGTCCTAAGCACGCGTAATACGTACCAATAGCTAAAATCACCATTTCCACGTGCTTTTCATTCTTTCTATATGTCTCTGCACGTAGTGTAAGGACATCCAACTCCAACCACATCTCCATACACGTATCCTACGTCTTGGCTTCTACACTCATGATAATACGTTTTCTCAACGAAGCCATACCGTATTCCAATTTATTGCCAAGGATCGCTCCAAGTTACCAACACTGGCTCTCTACCTTCTCTCTAAGACCACCTGAGGTGCAGCGTGGCATTCAACGCAACCTGCAATACTTTACGTTCCCGTTTCCTTGTCATTCAAGCAACGGGGTGTACCCGTGACATGTGCACGGACGATCCGACAGAAGGAAGAGACGGAGCAGACGGATCGGCGACGAGCGGACGTCCACGTTCCGCGTATCTACTTCCACGAGTATCACGTGTGTGGGTACGTGCACGCCTGATACATGACACATGTATACCATGGAGTCCTAAGGTTGTGGCTGCCCTGACCAATCGACTCTGTATGACGTACACCGATGTTACTGTGTGGTATCAGGGTACCAAGGTACGGAGGAAGCCACGGATCCCGAACCGGTAGAATCGGAAGGTTTTCGTTTCTCATGCAGCGTTGACGGAGCGCCGGCATCAGGCACAAGGCCGACGACATCGACGATGACGGAGAGCACGAAGAGGAAGAAGACGAAAAGGCTCCAGCCTTTAGGGCCACAGGACATAGGCAGAACGGCTATACCGAACTCTCGATGGCTACCATCCTTATTCCGTATTCGGATGCGCATTCGATTAACATACAGTTGCAACGGCCACGTTGCTATCCATCCTCTAAACCCCTTTTCGCATTCCCTTACTTTCGCATTCGTGCGTATGTACCCCAGGTACGTACCCCCACGTCCGCACGTACGTACCTACGCTCGGCAGCCACTGTATATAAAGTGGACAGGGGTATAATAATGTTTGCGCGACTATGCAATGCGCTCGCGTTTCAAATCGACTTCGACTGGGCATTGATCTTTGATCTTGAGGCGAAGGTACGGGTTTACTCAATGCATTCTCTTTGCTACCGGGGCGCCTCTCGCTGTACGCAACTCACCATTCTCTTCCTCGTGATACAGTTTTTATTTTCTTTATAATTGGCATTTTAGTGTCTACTCGGATTTTTTTTTACTTGTTTACTATACCGACCGCAATCTGTGTGCTACGCCAGCCGGATAATTAATGTGCTTTATTATTTTATTTTTTCTTCTTTTTGTTACAGGTGAGTCCCAAATTTATCCTGTTCTTAACGGTTAGAGATGGCTTCCCATCAGTTCTCTCTGATTAGAGCTCTCCTGCTGGAGTTAATACGAAGACACTCTTAACGACTTTCGTGCGATAGACCTTGCAGCAAGGTAAAATTACGATTCAATATGTGTATATGTATATATATACGTATATGGTATATATGTGGTAAGGGGTATCAATATGTGGACGATCACCTAATCGAATCAGCTAAATCCAATCGTAAATATAGTAGGAGAAAAGGACATCGAGTCCCATAATAGTCTCGTAATGTATCGAGCAGTGAATATTCCCAAGTGGAACACGAGCGTCTTGCAAAACCGTGTGCCACAGCTATATAAAAGAGAGTGAGAGTAAGAGTAGCTTGCAGCGCGAGAGAAAGAGGCGAAATTCCAAACAGAGTCGTAAAACCGCACGGCTAAGACCGGCTCAACAGAATTTTACGGTCCTGACTCCGGCAATCCGCATCTTTATCGAGTTTCATTCTAATAATCATGAAACGAGTCCTAGCCCGACCACTTCGCTTTATTATCTATTTATTTCCTCGCGATATGACGTATGCACGTAGGATCAGGTTAGGCAGTGCCTTACAGCCCGCAATTCAAACGCAAATACTAAAGTGTCGAAAGCATTAGAAGACCGCAAGCAGCAGGACTTAAGTCCAATTCCCAGGATTATTTAAGCTTCTCTGGAAAGTCTTTCGCGGATTTTATTAAGTGTGACACACCGGTACGGTGACGCGAGTGAATGTGTGTGTGTGTTTGTGCGGATGACTGCGTTACCAGGACCGCCTGTAAGAACGCTTGATGGCAGTAGGTCGGTTGATGAGACGACAAATAAAGGAAGGACAATTTTGAAGAGTAGATCACGTCTGAAAATTTAACCTTGTACTTAGCCAGTCCTGGAAAAAATATTAGTTCCTTACATAAGGGAATAAATTAATATAAAATCACGTGGAACTTCGCCTATGTTAATACAAGGCGCGTACAGGCCATTCGAATCTTACCTCGAACGTACCATACGAAAATCGATGTGTCCATCCGGACTCGAAAGGTTTAGTCTCTGGCGGGTGGTATGCACGTATGCATCCTGGGATCAGTACGTAGGTACGTGCGCGTATGCACGGGATACGTACTTACGTATGGCAGCCGAAAAGGGGGAGAGCACTAAATTAAAGTAAAAGAAAAAGAGCGAAAACCCAAAGCAATGCGCATGCATAGCTACGGCGACACGCATCGATCAATCATTCGCTAATTATGCCCGCGATTTCTTTCTTTCGGGGATCGGCGGGCATCGACCGACGTTAAACCCCCCGAGGTCTTCCATCCTGTGCCCGCGTGCTCATGGAAGTCCGCCTTGAGGATCCTCGGTCCTCCTAAGGAGGAGGCCGTACGAGACGGACAGCCAGCGGCCCAGGAAAGCAGAAGGCGCAGCCAACCGGATCGGAGGCGTATTAAATGGAATTAAGCAATTAACCATTTAGCCGAATTAGCACGCCGTTGCAGATGCAACCTCGCGATGTTGCAACGGGCAAACGAGCGCCGCTTACTATACACGTATTGAGAACGTTTCAGAAACAGAAGGTACGCACACGTTAAATAGCATGGGATTCAGGTGTCTCGAAGAACGCGGCTTCCCTCGGTAGTCGTTAATTAACGCGGCATGCTGCCGGTGTCTCCTAAGCGATTCCAAGCATCAGGTAAATGCTTTCCCGTAGGAGGAAAACAATTCTATAGGATTTACAATGCCAGCCTCGAGTTCCGTCCGCTAGGCGCGCTGCCGTCGCCCACGTGGTCGCCGAGTCTCTCCCATCGGAGTTACGACGCGCTAGCTATGTAATACATTATCTTCGCGGAATGACCGGGCTATGACAGTAATGACTCGCCATAAAGTAATTAACGGTAGCAATAAACATCCCGGCCATCCGTGTCGCGGACTCGAGGCGCAAAACGTGAGCCGAGCGTTCCCTCGAGATCTTGCTGATGTTATCGAGTCGGAACAAAAGAGGAGGCACGTTATCCCGTGGTGCCGCCATCCATCTACGTCATCGGAAGGGAAGAAACGAAAAGTGAGGTTATTCACGCTGAGACACCCGGTATTACCTGCTAATGTTGGTCGCGGTCTATCCTTGACGTACCTAGGCGTCCGCCGACGAAAACCTGAATCCTTCATGAAATACTGCCTATTTGCCTAATCTGGTTTGACAGCGAAGTGACACCATGTTGTGACGGGATGGACGTTCGGCTCGTCGAAGATTCTAGATCCCCCTCGCCTCTCGCGCTATGTAAGTTGATCTATTTCGTATAATAGGACAGCTAAACTTCTTTTGATCCTCCTCTGCTTCGGCTCGGGTACGCCCGTAGCAGCAGGTACCTGCGCCGGGACAACTACCTGTCCCGTCCCGGCTACCAACGGCGTTCCCGTATACCACATACAGAGGGATCCAGATCTCAAAATCTCCCATAACCTCCTAGCCAGATAAGAATCGCCGTTTCATTATGCGCGTTTAGTCGTCCGTGCGTAATTTCCTATTCCTTCCCGTCTGTGCGCGCACGTATACATGGAACGGGCGTCGCGTCACTTTTTACTCCCTATCATTTGGTCGCTTCGCTCGACGCAATTAAATAAAAACTCTCCACGAACCGACCAAGGAATCCTAGTGCAGCCTGAATGAGAGACGAGGACGAAGAGACCTTTGGTATACACGGGAGGATGTCATGTCGAGTTTTCGAACAGACAGACGGACCAGGCACGAATACAATCTAGGAATGACTTCCTAGAAAAGTAGGAGGTATTAGGAAATTCCATCGAGAACAGACTCGAGTATACTTACGATTCCTTTCCTCTTCGATGCTGCAAGGTTATATCAATCTGTCAGAATTATACGGGTACCGACACCACCGGGTACACTTGAATCGTGCAAACGAGCTTTGCTTACTTTTTTTTTTTCATTTTTTTTTTTCTTTACATTAATACGTCTATATCCATGAAACCGACTTTTACGTTCCAGTTATGCAATCCGAGTCGCGGAAAATTATAGATCGTCGAACCGATAATGATCTGGGTAATAGGACGGATTTCGTTGCGTCCTTAATGATTCTGGCGTATATCACTATACCTACCGCTGAGTAATGACAATCGCTCGATTATATCGAATGACACGATTGAATTTTTTTAGCTTCGAGAAATTTTTCACTTTCAGATCACGTGACAATATAGTTAGCGTGAATTCTTTCGCGCATTTATATATTTTTAATAAATATTCAACCAGCCGGGATTGCTGTTACCAATTATCCAGCCATATGTAGTATACATACACTACCTGCGCTACCTCGGCAACAGGGACCTACATTCGAAATTACACGGTTTGGTGACAAAAAGCTAAATATCAAAGGAATCTGCGTTATTTTGCGAGTACCCTTCGACGTATGTGTATAGATATACAGTTCGTGGTAAAAACGCGTGAGAAGGTTTACTTTCTCACTTGCACTTTAGGTATATCTAAAAGTGCAAGAGAGACCATAATCCGCGCGGACGTTCTTATATGTGTATATATATATATATATATTAGATATATATATATATATATATACATATCAGACACGCACTCATGCTAGGACCTCACACGGCAGTACCAAACGAGACTGGATGTTTGCTTAGCTGTCTCCGCTTCTCTTTGTGTCCGTCTACCTGCTCGTTTGTCTCTTTGCATTTGGCCTGAAATGTGTATTAAACAAACAGCATTAATGCTTTATCCGCTGTCGTGTTCGGAGTCGCGCATACGACGGAACTTCCGGTCTTTCGCGTATCGACGACATTTGCCAGGATGCAATAGAAATGATTCACGAAATGAAAGATAAAAAGATTTACCGTGTCGGAAGGAAATTGCGGAGTGACTCGGGCAAAGACTCGTCAAACATTCCCGTTGTATTAACTATGTAAATTTTACCCGTTGCCACGTTACAAATGGTCTAACGAGATTCGCACTTTTTTTTAACTCTTATTAAAAAAAAAAAAAATGCAGCACGGTATAATGCGATACGTAAACTCTTGTTCCTGTAGATTATGTCACGGTGTCTTTCCGAGTCCCAAGGATCTCACGCTAGAAATCGAATAAGGATTTCGTTGAGCGATAACAGACAACTTCCTCCCGGAAGACGTTCCCAGACAGGAGAATTCTCAGCGTCGCCGTCGGACGCCTCGGTCGCGCTGGCTAAGCCATTTAATTAAGCGTCGCGAAACGTCGAGCGCGTAACGTTTAAATGCGCTTTCAGAGTCGGCAAAGTCGCGTGCTCTTGGAAACAGTTGACAAGCCGAGCGGAACATCGTCTGGCCAATCCAATTCTTCATGTTTAACATAATGCATTCCCTTGGTACTCGGTTTATTCTGTTGTACGTGTACACAATACCAGACCAGGAGGAATCAAAGCCAGATGAACTTGCGAAAGGTCCGAAGCTTTTGTCAGTCCAGCATTGTGCATAAGTGACACAGCCTACTGGTTCGTTCCTTAGTTTATTCCATGATTCCAGTTCGCTTCTACCAGTCCAGTCTGCCGGTCAGGCCAAGCAAAGCAAGGCAGGCATCGAGAGGCAAGGTAAAGCAAAGCAAAAGCAAGGTCCGGCCAACTCCAAGTCGAAGTCGGCTGTCTCAGATTACATCGTGTCACCTCGCCTTGCCTTGGCTCGCACCAACACTCGGCAAGGGAACACACGTGTTAACATCTTGTCGGGCGAACCCCAAACCCTGTGGCTCCCCCCCTTGATCCTGCCTTGAGAACGAACGAACTCGAAGCGGAACACCCTGCCTGGCGAATAGTCTTTCCTGGGGAGACTACATTCTCCTAATTACCTATAGGTGCCATGCCGATCGTGACTGCATCTATGCCGGTGCCACTGACTCTACGATACTCGGACGTTTCGACACAGGGGGAATTAAATTATTCTTATGGTAACCTCTATGGAGAAATACCTTATAGATATATAGAGACACAGTTTCTATCTCGTTTGAGGTTAAACCTACAGGGTTTATTTTTTTTATTTTTTTCTTTCTTCAACAAGCCATATAATATTACTAGATTAGTCACATTGTGTACCCAGCTGATTCTCGAAAGCGTGCTTTTCCATTAGCACTCCCGTGCTCCTATCACGAATAAATAAAGCTCCAATAGCTTTATCTTTGGACTGTGTCAATCTCGTCCTTCTTCCCAGAAAAGTAGCTATGAATTTCCGAAGCGTATATACATACATACATAGCCGTGTATTCCAAAGAAATACCGAGGACACTGTATACGAGTCCCATAGGAGGGAATCCAGACAAACTATCGTGTACTCTCGATCAATTGTATAATTCTTTGTATTAACATTGTCAGAGAAATGGGAGTTAACTAGACGCTGTTCTATCCAATTTGTGTAATATTCACCTGACTGCGAATAACTATACGCCTGAGATAAAGGGGGCCGACTGGTTTTCGTTGAATAATGTAGGTGGGTCCATGGGTTCCTATCGTTACATCGGTTGCTCGTCTTTTGCGATTCAAAATCAGGCGTGTAAAACGAGAGTATTCTGAAACGACTTGGACTCGCGATATATATATATATATATATACACACACACGTTACTTATATATGGTGTACCTATAGTTACGTACGTACTACTTCAAAGAGATACACCAGAGGACTTACAGACTGACTGACGAACGGACAAACGCAGGACGAAATTCCGATTTCACAAAGAGATAAGGTAATGTCACGTCCATAACGGTACACAGAGTGGACCGAGGTGCATACGTTACATGTGCTAAATATATCGCATATAAGCATTAACCTATACGTCCGAATAGCATCGGACAATGCAACGGGATAAATTTCGTTCACAGACTTCAAAGACTTGGTGATAATAATGGCTGATCTATTGATAGTGGAATTTTAAAAAATGATCAAACTTTATTTTATACGGTGATTCAAGAAATAATGGCTATCGAGACGAAAGGCAGGTGCACAACTGCTCCGAGATAAAACAGACCCACTCTGATCCTCGTTCCAGATCTTACGCTACTAGAGTGCGATCAAAATAACTTTGGGCTAATTTACACGGAAGCTGAGAGATTTAAAGATATTGATCGTAGAGGTTCGATCGTTATGAAATACCTACCTTGATGGGTCTCTTGAAGTCCTTTGGCTGGTTGAAAAATATCTAGATCAATATATGAAAAAAATTGCACGTGCGACCCAATAACGATTTGTATACCGCAGATGCACGTTGTGGTGAAAAAAAAAGAAATAAATTGTTTAAAAATCCCATAGGAATTGGATAACATCAACTAGGTATACCTGGCACTTGGATTATCATTTTCATCCCTTTGTTCCACGCTCGTGCCAGATGCATTTGCAGTCACGTTTGCCGTGCAGTTTCCCAGTGCATAATCGGCAGGGAACCTCCTCACCAGGGAAACAATAGAGTTTACTATATCAGTCGGAGACCTTTCGCGCCCGCGTTTACAACTATTTATACCTACCACCGTGTATAAGTAAAATCCAACGTTTCTCGTATTGCACGTACCTACGTACCGCACTATTGCTTTATGGAGTGCAATAATAAATGCACGCGTGCATATAGGCATTACGCTTCGCGGCCGTATAGCACTGCACCTATATACTCGGCTATATACATTCATCCATATAGCCGAATGGCAACGATATCGGTATTCAGATTCAGCTTTCTAATGCACGGGACAATGACTTGTACTCGTTCCTAACAATGGCGGAGAGTTCAAAGTTGTAGGTACATAACCTTCCAGCCTCCCAAGACCATTTAAGATTGCATTCGCGACACTCGCCAGCCCTCAATGTCCTATACATCAACTAGAGTAGCACTGCACCCCTGGTGGAATGCTCAGGAATAACGACCGATCGTAAATATGGTCTTTGGTTATGGATGAAAGCCCATGAGATCGGTTCCTCTTGGATCGACACGGTTCCTTCGGAATCGGTATTGGAGGCTGCATCTGGTGCACGTTGCACTGAAATGCATTCGAATCAGTCTCGACGTCACTGCTGCCACCGTTACGACCCGTACGTGGGTTTTGCGTCTAGGTTTATTTAGCTGGCTCATACGCGCCGGAGACACGAGTACACACATTATCTATACATATGCATACCAAGTAAGAGTCAGTTGTTATACGGCCATTATGCGTCAACTAACGTCTCTTCTAACTGGTGTGATTTCGAACACGTGTGCTCTGGTAATGCAGTAGCGATTCTCATATCCATTCGTAGGACTGCTTTTTTCTTTTTCTCCTCAATCCAACAGTCGCACGTGTATTTCTGCCGGGACTGAGAAGTCGACACTCACGGACTGCAATTTAGAAAAATTAGTATCGCGGATGGTCTTTACTGTGCTAAACTGTCTGGGGGGTCTTGGAGAGAAAAAATATATGTGAATAATAAAATTATAGGATCGACACGGTTAATGGCCGACTTTTGCTCGGAGTTGCTTCCAGCTAATCGATTCGTGTCACACGTCGCACGTTACATACGGTATCAGCTCCTGTTAATGTATTCAAATGAGATTTCGTATAAACAAAAGGGAGGGCCGCCGCCTAAGTAGCCCCACCGTAATTAGTTTTGGCCAGGAGTTATGGCGTTGCTTGGTTCACACATACAAGGTACGCGTATAACCCCACTGGCGTCGTCGTAGTCTCTCACGTGTTATATCGTCCCGACGCCCTACACGCTTATGTATACTATACACGCTCATATGCATTAGCATAATGTTAGTCGCACGCAAGCAGCCCTTTACAAGGATGCGCCGCATCCAGCCCTTTCCCTTGGTCCTGAAGTATCTTGACCAATGGGAAAGCCGAAAAGACTTAGGTAACACGATATCACGGCCTACGGGGAGTCGATCCCCGTAAACGGCTGTCATGAGTTCCGCGTAGACGGACACCCTTTTACCCGCAGCTACTTCTTATACGGTAGCTGCTCGGCCCCGGCGATTAGGCTATGCTAAAACGAAGGACAAATTTCGAGGATAAGGTGTCCTGTTCGATGACTCCTGTCGGGAACACCCGATATCCCTATGGAACACCCTGTATTATGCGTGGGATCACCCAAGTGCAATACGGAATCTTGTCGAGGTGTTGATATACATATTTTTTAATCATTTTTAATTAACGGATTAATTCTTTTTTTTTTTATCATGTCCGCCCATACATTAAAATTGATCGTAAATAAATAACACGACTGTATATTTCAAGTTTCTCTTTCTCTTTCTTTCTTATGCTCTGCCTTATTTCTCTGTGCGCGTATATACGTATATGTATATGAGTCAGTATCCCTGATTCCAAGTATTAATCAATACGATCTGGTTCGAAGGTGCGAATTATCAATTACGGAATGACAGTGCCGCAAAAGCCGGATTATTATCGCTAATACCCAGTAGACACACAAAGCGTACGAGTGCCGTAGGTACCAACGTAATAGAGGTTCGGCGGCGGCAGAGATCCTTATCGGTAAAAACACCATAAACGCGCTGACACGTTAAACGGACATCGAGAGGAAGAGCCAAGAACAGAGACGACCGAGCGGAGCACCCGGTGTGTAAAATAATATCGCGTGGCTCTCCTCTGCGTCTCTCCAAAAATAGAAGCACGCCATTTGAAAATCGACACCAACGATAACCGAAGCTGGCGGCCCGACTGATGATAAGATCTCGGTCTTCTCTGAAGTCTCCGTGTGCCCTCGCGAGTACCCGTGGGCTGCCGCTCGGACGTGGCTCACGGTGCGCAAGGTTCGTGGGCTCCCAAAACCAAAAGTGACAAAGCGAAATGAAAGGATAACATTCCAATATTTTAACGAGTAGGTCGGACCAAAACTATCTGCGTTGCCCGAGACCGAGCGAAGACATCTCAATGTAATAATGTCCTCTCGTACCCTAAACCTTTCACGAATGACATCCGCGTTCCCTATTATGTCACGCTGCCTTTGGCGAGTCATTACTCTTTTAATGCGAGTCATTGCTCGGCACTTCGTCATTCGTTTCGCCGTATCAAAATCGTATACAACAGTCCCCGTACATGATACAGATACATTGGAAAAATTCAAAGACCAACAGGACGTCATTGGGATTTTTTGGAAATCATCAATTTTCTCAAAAATTATCATTACCGGTGACACTCGTGTATGTACACGGGAGAACCGACTGTATCAAGCTGGTATAACCGAGTTATCCTGATTTTCGAAAATTCCAAGGAGCCAGGGGGCGTCGTAGATCGACGCCGAGATAACGGCGACAAAGGTATATACCTGCGTCGCGACGAGAGCTGCGGTTTGTCTTCTTTGAAAATACTTTCGAATACTTATACCCAAGGTGCCGCTGTCTTTTTTTCCGTTTGAAGATTCACCGGCTCCTCTCCATACTTACTCCTGCATCCTTAACCCCCGATGGTTAATGACCTTTGTAATCGATTCCCAAAGAAACTCGCAATTTCTATCGGGAATTCCAATCGACTAATTTTTCTTATCCCTTCACCTTCGCGTGTAAGAATTCAACGCGTCTC
Organism: Calameuta pygmaea; assembly: GCA_031762395.1. Taxonomy (NCBI): domain Eukaryota; kingdom Metazoa; phylum Arthropoda; class Insecta; order Hymenoptera; family Cephidae; genus Calameuta; species Calameuta pygmaea. The sequence continues at coordinate 801,804 of JASANN010000233.1, read as the reverse complement.
CATACCTAATTGCCAAGAGGCCAATCAAGATCCGCCGCAAGACCCCGTTTGCTCTTCACTAAGAAAATACTATCGCCTTGCCCAGCTCATAATGCCACCGACTAGATTTTTCCTTGACGACAGACGACAGCTTGTGTATACCGGTTAGTCGGAACTGTAACACGCTCTCTGATACGTTTTAGTAACGTCTGTCAGCAGGAGTATCGGTAATGTCAGAAGTGCTGACACGAGGAATCCTCCGTGAGCACAATCAAAGTCAAGGAGAAGATTGTACAGTCGGCTACCCGGGAAACTTGTCCCTCGCTCATTAAGACATTTAACGGCCGCCATATAATCGATTATTTATAGAGATATTTAAAAGTGGAAGGGACGCCGCAGCGTCTGATCCAGGATGAAGACGTCCAGCGTCTTTACTGCCGATTTCGTGTGACAAGTGCACACTCGTGTACGTATCTAAGGTTCCTACGTATGCACGCGCCTCGCTCCTACGGACACTTGTTACCGCAGCACCGCACACGGAAACCGCTTGTCGCAGGGGGCCCCGAAGGAGTCAAGTTTTATAGGAGTGCGTGAAGTGTATTTTCGTGGGACACCCGCTGCCTGCCAGGACACTAAACGCCTGGCGCGGCCGTCCAGGAGGTCCTTCTTCTTCCTTTTTCCACTCTCTCTCTCTCTCTCTTCCTACAGCAGCCATATCCTCTATTCTGCATTAACGCTGATTTATCAACATTATTAATACCTACCGAGTGCTAGAACGACTCACGATGATGCCACCTATTACTGCACGCTGTACGAGTATACATAATTTACCCAGAAAACTTTTTGGCTGGATTATACATTTTTCTTTCGTTTACTTCCCACCCTGAATATTTATTGCTCGCTCTAGCCCCTTAGGGTCCTTTCAGGACTCCTGAATGACCACCAGCGCCCGTGGGAGAATGTTTAATGACAGGAGTAGCTAGTACGGGTGGGCACGATCGCACCGATCACGTTGGAATATCGATTGATCAGATATGAAGTCCGATTGTCCCATTGGACTATCGCGATACAGGAATAAAAGAAAGCAGAGCAGTCATTCAGATATCGATCGACGATCTCAATTTACCTGGTGTATGTATAATAAGTGCAGGGAACAGATTCGCGAAAAAGAGTGATAGAGACTAAGCGATTAATCGAACAGAGAATATAAGAGAGAGAGAGAGAGGAAGTAGACAGATCATACGGACCACCGTGCTTCGACTACTAGAAGTTGCAATTGGAAAGTACTCCAGTAGGATTTACGTTTGATACGATGTTAAATGGCAAAGCGTGCCGCTATATATAACGATACGTGTAAAATCCAGTAGAAGAGCCTACAGAGAGTTCGGACAACATAATTCTCGCGGTACTGACAAACCTGTCAGCAATTTCATTAATGGTCTTCCATAAAGCAGGCAACGACTATATTACATACCGCGAATCGCGTTTGCCGCAGGCCTCTTTGCCGGGATTTGTTTCGCGGTTTACGAGTATAACGTATGCACAGGTAGGTATAACGATAATGCGAAGATGGTTTATACGTCCGTGGCTCAGCTCCGTTACGTTATTTATACTTGACGTGGAGTTCGAGGCTTCGGAGCCGAGTGGGCAGGTATGCAACGCATTAACGTTATAGATACCGGAGACATCGGACATGGGCCCTTCGCGAACCCTCTAACGACCGCGATCACTAACTTTTAAATCTCTCACATTTATATCGCGTCCACGCGTTTTTACGTCCCCGTCCTGTCCCTCCTCCTCCTCGTCAGCGTCGTGTCAGGCGCGCCGCCGTCCCGAGGGAACACGGCGGCGGCGCCGCCGGGACAAAAACTACAAGCCGGCGTCGAACGCTTCGCGAGGAGACAGAAAGGCCGCGTGCGACCCAGCGAGCACTAGCTGCTCTGTGTGTATATGGAGAGGGGGAGGGACTTGGAAAAAAAAAAGAAATATAGAGCGAGTAAGAATAGCTGAGAGAAAAATCATTTTTCCCATAGTGTACACCGGGTACTTAAATACTCGTGCCAGTATCTATGTTAAAGAGTTTGTACTTTGCTGGGGCTGTAAAACGAAAAATATAAAAAGATACAGTCCCATCTCTCCTACTCGTATCTCGCAAACGTTCACTTTGTTTCTCTACTTTGGACTTTTTTTCATGATAATGGAAGGCTCTTTCTCTCCTTTGCCCTTTTACCTCTTTCCTTCTCTCTCGCTCACCCTTCATTGTCTCGGTCCGTCTCTACGTCACACGACGATGCTGGTGTAACTCGTATACACAGTGTCTATGTATTACGTATCACCTTATACCTTATTCCTTTACCTTGAACAGGAAGAGTCGCATGTACGATGAAAATTAATTAGTCTTAGAAAATCCCACGTGGTTACTATAATACGTATTTACGCTAGTTGAACCAGGTGTTTTCACGTGTAAAGACGAGCATCCGATACCAGGATACTATACGGTATATTGAATGTCCCCTAAGCGGACCGATTACATCCCATTAAATTATTTATTTGTCGTTGAGAAATCTACTTTCTAGTTCCCGTACGTTCTCTATGCTCTTCCACCCGGGATACTATGTTATGCATGAACGCTACGTTCTCGGTTAACGAGCTGGATCGTAACAAAATCATTTCCAAGTTGCGCACTGGGACAGTTGTGTCAGTCGAGCCCTTTTCAAGCGTATTTTACTGAATCAACGGTCGAAAGAAACTAGTCGAAGTGTCTGATAGAAATTTAACGACCGGCCGCCAGGATGTTCTCAATGCCCATTAAAGGTAGATGGGTATATATATATATATATATAATATTGTGACTATATTGGTCCTATCGATTATTAATAAATTTTATTAGCAAATCCCTCTGACAATTGCACAATAAATAGCAGAGGGCATTATCGATATTATTTTACAAAAATAAAATCTACAAAGTAATTCCTCCGCGAGGCTCGTTGCGTTTGCCATGATAACACAAATTGCGAGAACCCTCGAGTCGCTCTTTGTCAAAATTCTTCTTTTCCCTCTTAGTTTCTTCGTGAGTGCTTCTTTTCTCTCGGTCCTCGTTGCTGCGCGACTCCATTTCTTTTTTCAACCCATAGACTTTATAGTTTTCATATCCTTCTTCCTTTCACTCCTGTGAACGACAACGAAACCGGAATCGCTCTCCCGGAGTGAAAACATGAGAAACGAGGAAATTATGCGGCCGATTACCATAACTCCCGTGACAATTTCAAATAGATTTTTACGCGGATCAACGGCATTCGTGCCTCGTCGGTACTGTGAAAGACTAACCGACATTTCCGCATGTAAGTAGAGCTTGTTCAAAGTCGCCTGCATGAGAATCAGCATAAATTTTTCGGACTCCGAACTAAACTCGGATGAAGCATCGAACTGTCACTGGTTTCCATGTCATTAACAAAATACCTATGATGAATCCTCGCTCAAGCCCAAAGCACGTCGCGCTGTACGTCCACCTTATGCCGGGTTCTCAGCCCCTCTGGTTAGCCGCTCGTTCCGATGCTAATGCTAATGCTAATGTCGCATATCCAGTGCCTTTTTACGGCACTTGGCTCGCGTGCTGCAAAGGGACCAGAGGAGGACATACATTTTAATAACCGAATTAGTTAAGCGCGCCTTGTTCGTCTGCGCGAGTGGACCGACGGCTGCTGGTAGCTCGCGTGCCAGAGCCTTTACTTTTTGCCGGCGTTTAGAAAACTGATAACCCTACTTTAATTTAGATATAGTCATATAAAGATATATACATATGTATTATCACAGTTCAAGATAGTCAGCGTAACGACGGATGACTATAATCGAGATTACCATAATTGGAATTCCGACAGTTCATTTTAACAATTTTCTGACAGGAAATGAACATGGTTATGGCAATGAAAAATCTTATATGTCGTATTATAAAATCATCGATGATCTTCTTAACGGTATTTCGCACGTATCAAAATTATCATCTGGACTTACAGTAACGATCTCCCGGACTCCCGATAATCTTTCGAATATTTAATTGGCCGGTAATTAACTGTCGTCGTCAATTCTGTATATCGTCGAACGCCATACAGTGAAGGATAAATGGTGATCGGTTCTGAAAAAGCATCAAAGCTGTACGTGTATACATAGGTGTAGGTAAAAGACGTAAAATTGAATCCCATGGTTAAAGACTATGGGAATACCGTAGCACGTGTGGTTATGTATAACTGTATATTCTAAGGGAGGAAATAAGAGGTCCGGAGTTCTCTGTATACGTAAGCGGAGGGAGTGGGGGGATCCAGGCGGCATATGTTTGACAAGGGAACCAAAGCAAACATAATGCTCGGCTCTCAACCTGCAATGCAATTTATTACACGATACGACCCGAGTTAAACTCTGTTCGCGCAGTAAAGTTAACGGTGCCCCATCATAAAGTAGGACTCGGGGCGTTTCGTCAATAAAATCACCAATAAAGGCACGGGGACCTTCTAATGGTTTTCTCGCCGAACTAAAGACGCGATAATTTCGACGCGAGTTTCTCCTTATTTCTTGTAATATGGATACCGTGTCTATAAGGTTCGTCGGGGCTTCTAAAACACAATGGCCACGTAGTTCCCGGATTCCTCGGACATGTAGTCTGACTCGATGCTTTTTCATTGTCATTTTCTTCCTCCATCTTACTTTCTATCTGTCTCCTTACCAACGGAATGAGTTCATCGTCCGCGGGTCGTGCGAAAGCAGGAAACGGAAACGGGCGGCAACTGGAATGTTTTATCTTCTTGGAAAACCACGGGGTTTCTGTCTCTCGAATTCTACACGGTGACGCAAGGGTTACGGAGCGGACGCGTTCTAAAGTATTCTGTTGGGAATGACTAATTGGGAACGTCCTCAAACCTCGAACGACAACCTGTTTAGGTGCGAGCTTACCTGTCGCCTCGTAGCCAGCGACAAAAAGTTCTTCCCGGTTGTCGCGGGCAGCTCGTGACACATTGTGCGGTGCAATACGTGCCTTAAGGTGTTAAAGCCTGAATCATTTCCTCTTGTTCGCCAGCCAGCCCATCTATACGTATAGGTTCGAGGATGACGAAGGTGGAGGTGGTAGATGATGAAAAAAAAAACATTTACGCGGAATCGTTCCGAAGGACAATTTTACACGGTTGTTTCGTTCAATGGAAATCATATTCATTCATGATGATGACAATCTGACAGCTTGATGACTGTCACTTGACTTCTGTGTAATAATCGCTCTAGGATTGCCACGAGGTCTGTCTCGTGGATCATTCGTCAACCGGTACTAATACTTCGTGTGAACTTGTCAGATAAACATGAACGAAATATTCTAGTCTGTTTTTCGTAAATTACTTAAAGTATACACTGTAGACAATTTAGTAGATATTCACACTTGTGAATTCGTGAAGAACGAAATGACTTGTTGGTACAAGAAAAATATGATTCTTAAAATTCAGGAGTTGGATATGTGTCTGTTGTACATAAGTTGACGAAGACAATTTAAACTAATGTCGAAGAAGGGCAGAATTTTTTTTTTTAAAGCGAACAAAAAATCATTCTTTATTTTGTATAAAAAAGAAGAAAGCGGGTCTACGAAGCACTTAAGACGCAAAGGCGTGGTCGCAGGGAAGAATTCCGTGCGTGGTCGTAAATTCGTTTCGATGATCCGTAAGTATCGTGGCCGTTACGGGCTTGGAGAATTTTCGAAAGATTGAAAACTCGCCAGAAGAGATGATCTGGATTCCTTCCTAAGAGCCAAAGGGACACGCGCGCAAGATCACCTCGGGCTCGGGCAGACGTCGAAGAGGCCCTCGCTGATTTCAGGGATGCGTGAAGAGCTGACGTTCGAGGTGTGACAGCGGCTCGTGGAATCGACTTTGTTACTCAGTTCCCCATTAGGGTTTTGTTGCGTTTTGTCTGCATCGACAGGGTGCCATCGGTGCGGCCATCCGTGACGAAAGTCTCTTCGACGTTGTCGTCACTTTCGGATGGCCTCCTTTCATTACAATTACCATCTCTTAAGCCAAGAGGATCACGACAGTTTCAGAGTGTCGAAGCCATCCCTGATATAATTATAGAAATACGCAGCGTCCCACGACATACCGATAAATCCTTGATAAAAAAAAAAATTTCACATAAATTTACTGCGCTCCGTCGATGAACAAATTGTGTACATACCTTTAACAACGGTGTGTACGCGAAAGTCTTGCCTAAGGAAATCCCTGAAGGGACTACAGGATTAATGACGAACCCAATGGCAGTGCTTAATTAACAGCTGCTGACGTATCTATTAATGGCCGGTGACGTCGCGCCGGCGCGATTCCCAAGATTAGGTAAAAACAAGATTTCGTTAGTGAAACGTACGCGGCAGTCACCTAAATCTCTTACCAGTAGAAGCTGAGGATTCTGGCTACGTTCCCGTACACGTAGAAAGAGAATAGGATTTCTGGTGAGCTCGATGCGCGCTACGAGAGGCATTTACGGTTCAGTGAGAAAAATGATATTCTCTGTTAACGTGTCTGTTGGCTCTCGGAAATTAATAGCGGCGTCTCTAATTGATACGTAGAATGACTCTCGGACACCTCCATTCTTATTTATCCTCCACTTCTTCAGCCGTCATATACACCTCCTTCATCCACCTCGCCCTACGGACCTTCTTAGCCACCTTCTCAACCTCGGATACGTCTTTCGCAGTCTCCTTATTTCTTTTACATACCGTTCACAGAATCCCCACTGTCTATATATATATATATATATAGACATGTACGTGCTCGTTTCAGCCACACGTAGGAATTCGCAGGCAAGGTGATATATTTCAAAGATAATGACACGCGCCCAGTGTCCTCGAATTTTCCTTACAATTAGCAATTCCCCCTCTCTAACTCTTCATCTCCCTTCATTCTCCTTCGTTCTCTTTACTTTATTTACCACCGTCTTATCCACTCATCTCCCATATCCCCCTCTATACTCTCGCGTAAGAAATTCTCAAGATCCTCCCCGGCTGCTTCCTTCCTTCACTCTCGCCGTATATACCATACATAGGCACCTCTAATCCTGGGAACGCTCCTCCCTCGCGAATTCCAGAAGAGCCGCAGAGTCGAAGAACGGGATGATTTCACGAACGATTCGCCGTCTAGTGAGAATGACTCACGACGGACTCATATTATACACGTATAGCACGAGCCACTGCAACATACCGATACGAGTAACGCATGAGATTCCCAGAAGACGGTAGCGTGCCTTCTCCCTACTTATTTAACAAAATCTTCTCCAGAAACGTTAATCCGTACGACGTCGGCAATGATTCTCGGCGGTTCGCGTCGTGAAGCCCCAAGAAGTTTGCTTACTTTTCTGAAAAGGGGAGCACGCGGCTCGGGCAGACTTCTTCTCATATTTTCATTCGTAGAAGATGATCCTCGCGTAGTTGATGTTTTACGGTCACGCACGAAGCAGACTCCGTCGGAGTCACAGGGACATGTATATTTGAGCGGGGAGCTTTGGAAAAGGCTGGGAAAGAAAAAGAATTGCTTCGGGGCTGGTTTCGACCCCCTTGACTTCTGCCTTCGTCTCATCCTTGCTCGAAGATACTGAGTCAGGACGGGCCCCACCCTTCTCGCTTCTGGGTAACGCGTGTAAAATGCAGTTTATTAGTTTATTTTTAAGGCCCCCGAGCCAACCGCACCGCCGGCTGTAAAACTCCTATCGTGAAATAAAGTCAGAGTCCAGGCCCGTGTATTCAGTGGGACGGTACCGGAGTCACCTGTGCTACGGCGTTGCCGTAGCCGCGTCTTATATACGTGACTTTAGACACACGTTTACTATATAGTATACACTCGTATGTATAGTACATGGAAGAAGGGAAGATGCGACGATCAAAGGGGCCCGAGGAGTTTTATTTCTACGACGCGCTATCAAAGAGGCAGCTGACCTGTTATATGACTTATACTCTTGGAGGCATCCACGGGCTGCCTAAATGCCGCGGGCCCGAACCGGGCCCCATATATAGGAAAGATGTTTAATTAACATTTCCCAATGACCACGGGGAGCCGAAATTATTTTCGTTCACGCGCTCCCGACGCTTCCGAGTCCCGTTGCTCCGCCGGTCCGCGTCCTTCTTACGGCGCCGCCTGTAATCGCAAACCCATTACGCGTATACTTGCCACTTATTTGTATATAAAAAATCAAGGAGCAGAGAGGAATATCGAGTAGAAGGACAACGTCGAAGAATTCAGCTCGTACATACCCTCCAGGTGCAGGATCATTTAATAGCAATTATAAGCGCTCTTTATAAGGATCGCGTATAGCGACGGATCCGTCTATAAGCAGATGCTGAAGTCGAAGGGTGTTGATTATAATATTAGTACCGACTTTCCGGGTAATTAAAATAGAATTAGATGGGGTTAGGTTAGGTTAGTGCAGGAGGGAAGGGCGCAGTAACGGGGTAGGGCCAGGCATTCGAAAATTGGTTAGAGGCATTGGTGCGTATCAACTAATTCAGCCGAATGTTAAATTACTCCGTCCGTTGGTCTCTTCGTCTGTCCGTCCATCAGTTTGTCTGTCCCGTATGTCTGTCTATCTGTCTGTCCGAAGACCCATCTTCGATGTGTGCGAGTCCGTCAGACCGACGGTCTGTAATCGCATGTCCGGTGATTATAGGACTCCTTACCGATACCCACCGCTTACATAGGTGGACCCGGGTATTATTATAAGTGCGTGCTGGCCCTGCGCTGTTATTTTAATATCGTGTTTACAGGTCTTTTCAAAAGTCATCCAGCACCTCTCGACCTCGATGTAACCTCTTCGACACCTTAAGAAAAAAAAAAAAAAAAAAAAGAGATGGAGAGAGAAAAACCGATACAGTAATAAAAGAAACAGAAAAGATCAGTCAGTCAAGGCCCCAAAGAGTTTACGAGGAACGAAAGGCCCAAACACGAAGGTAGTATTGCGCGTGCTCCGAATTGAAACTGAGACGTGGGCATATAAGTTTTTAACAGTCCGTAAGTGAAACGAGCGCGTCCCGGTAGACTCGTAAATTCCAAAGTCAATTTGATATTTCTGTGGATTCGAATTCGTGCTCTCTCCCGCTCTCGACTGCTGCTGCAGTTTCAGTCGCTTGGATCTCTAACCGCTTAAACGCCGCCGTTACATCTGGAGAACACGAAACCGCGCTGCTTTTTACAAGACTAAACACTTTTTTCCCTCAGTGTTTGGAATTCGAATCTTTGAGGCCCCACGCAAAGCCGAACCGTCCCCCCTCCCTCCCCCCTTCCCTACTGCCTTATGTCACTCGCCTTGAAATTCGCCCAGAAGAATCTCCACTGCTTTGAGATCGGTCGAGTTTACATCGCTTCTCGGATGTCCTACGGGACTTATATATACGTATTAGTTTCTTTAAACCTTTTCAAAAAATTAGTGAAACGTGTCGCGTTCGCCGTGAGAATAGACTCGATGCAAACTTCATTGTCGAGCCCCGTACGAACCCTGAACCCCGTAAACGTAACTCGAGCGAACAGATGCCGCGATTCCCTGAATGAACGCAAAAGCGAAGATGCTGCAGGCTTATACGACAAATAGCAGCGTGCCCTTCTAATTCGGGATCCTTCCTCTTGACACGTGTTCCTACACGAGAATGGTGAACATGGGTGAACACAACTCCCGTGGTAGAAGGGTGCCCAAGAACACACCGTGGGTATAACGTCTGGGTACTGTAACGGATGAGACCATTTATTTAGGCAACGATTCCAAAAACTTTCAAAGACCCTCTAATATCTCTCTCTCTTTCTCTCTGTCTTACACACCTTGCTTACTACGTGCGGCTTCGTCAGCCGCATGCTATGCCTTTCGTGGTCTCCCTCTTTCACAAATAACAGAGACCCAAGTAAATTCTACGAAATGTGCAATTGCAAGTGTAAACTGCAATTTCACTCTTTGCAAACCGTTATATATTCAAATACCGTCTATATACCTATAGATCTTACCTTGAAGATTCTAGAGAAAATTTGCTCTCTTTGCCATTGCACTTTCCCAGACCTCAAAACACAGCCAGAAATTTACGTCGTTCTTCTCTCCTCCTTCGCGACTCTCGGGATTCCTGGAAAAGCTGAAAAATTGGCATGATTATTTTTCCTCTGTTTTTAGAACACTGCCTAAAGATAGGCGGCACGCTGTCGCGTGTACAGTCCAAGGCTAGTATCCACCATGGTTGGCGCGTTCGCAAAGAAACGAAGTAAGGCGAAATAAAGAAGCCGTGTCGATCCACAGGAGAAAGAGAGAGAGAGAGAGAGAGAGAGAGAATCGCAGTAGAGAGAAATAAACTGCGGCCGATAAACTCTCACGGCCCGTTACGAGCCAGTTACGTCGATCGCGGGAGTAACGATAGAGAGGCCTTGTTCCTCGCAGATTACGCTGTCCGACAGAGACCGGTAAAACGTCAGGTTGCCCACGCGAATACGATATTTCCGAGTATTGTTTCACGAGTGACTGCTATCGCCGTCATTGAATCATCCCGTCACTTTTTCGAATGACGTTTGTTCCGGATTGTATATTACTGCGAAATGCTTTGGTACACAGTGTCCAACCCATGGCCTCGCCTTTAAGTGCGATAACGACCCGAGAGCTGGTGGCCTCTCTTATTCTTTTTTCTTATTCCTCGTACCCTGCTGCACCATTTATTCTTTTAGCTTCTCTTATCGTCTCTTTGTTTCGGCCGACGTAACCCCCCCCCCCCTTCCGCCCACTACGATATCAGCAGCCCCAACGAGAGGACCGTGTCGACTTCCAGCATCATCAAAATACCCCGTGCTAGTTAGCTACTACCCCGTACACCTTAACCCCTCTGAGTTTTCCTGTACCAGGAATACGAGATAGGTGCGCGCCTCAAGACTTTGTGTATTTTCTGTTATCTTTCCATAGATACCCTTTACGTCCATATAACTGTGTTCCGTAATGCCAGTCCAATATTGGCTGCGTACATAATGTACCAGCTTGAAGATTCGTGGAAGTTGATAAGAATGATAAGAGCTAGAGGGTGAAATAAAGGAATTCTTCAGTCTAGTCTGGAACTGCCCCCTGCACGATTCGAGGCTCTAAGAGTAAGATAGATTTTTTTTTATGACTGTATCTGATAAATCATTGAACCTAACCTAAGAAAGTTCTTTTTCTTTTAAATATTATATAACTGCCTCTGATGTCCGGTCATATGTAAATTTGTAACTGTGGATCTGTTAAGGACATTAGCATGCACGTTATGTAAAGCAATTATTTCCTGGCTGAGTTAGCATTGTACTTCTCAAGAGTGAGTAATCACGTATCGCTAGGTAACTCATTGCGTTGCGCCTCGCGTGTGAATCATTGTCATCGATATGCAGCCACGCGTCACTCAGCCGGGGATTAAATATTCAAATGCTGTCCACGCCTTCATTCTCCCGTCCGTCTCGTTCCGATTTGATTGGTATTTCGTGGCCAGGCGTGAATGTCTTCCGAGCGCGTGCCTGCGGCTAACCAAGACACAACCTGTTCAAGATTTCCTGTCTCTGAACTCTCCTCGCAGAGCCAACTTACCGTTTTCAATGATCAAATGGGATTCGAAACTTTCGTACGATATCCAGGAGCCAAATACCAATGTGAATTACATAGGAAAAGTTTTGGCTATCACAAAGTCCTCTGTGCTCGGTGAAAATATATTTTCTGTTTAAAGTCCTCTCGCGAGGATTGGGATTAGTGTCAGATAAATCTGTCGCGCAGGTTCGATTTATTCGTCGCTCGTGTACATATATATATATGGGATTATCCGTATAGAGAAGAATATTCAAGAGTTGGGTACCTCTTTTGATCAGCCATCCAAGACGGGCATCCCGTGGAGTCCTTGGATCATTTCTTTTTCTTATCTGTCGCGAATGAGAATACCTGCGGATTAGTGTCTGAATGGAATTAAAGCCAAGTAATGGGCGTCTGTTCCGTGGCGGTTTGACCCGAAAATTCACAGACAATTCAGAGGCGCTCGAGTGGTTACCAAGGAACGTAGATTTAGATGGACGTACTGTTTGACGTGAGTCGAGTATCTAACCCCCTAATTACAGTACGCGTGAAGAAGGATCCTGTAAGGTAGTACGAAGGTGGACTTAGGTAGCGGTCATGTATCTTGCGCACGCAACCTCTCCCGGATATCCTGCCGAAACTATACGCAGATCGACGATCCCACGCTTCTATACGAGACACATTGCGGATGCCTCTTTCTCGCACGGATGATTCGCCTAGAATCGAAAGGATCGTCGAGATGATCCAGCCGGTCAATTCTACAGGCAACTGAGAAGAATTACGTCACTCCGGAGTCTCGCGCGCCAATCGCACCAAGCACGAGCTTGGTCTTTGGGAAATACTTGCTTTCGAAAGTTCTTCGTTTCTTTCCGTGAAGCGCAGCTATCTTATCGGTCTGCCTCTCTTGCGGAAGTAACTAGCGTATATATTAGAATACGGATCAGAGTTTGCGAAATCTATTTGCCTTTCAGTAGAGCTGAAAACTGCGTCGTCCACGGTAGACGGGCTAGACGCGCTCCGAGCGGTTGGGATACGAAGGAAAAAAAAGAAAATAGTCCCCACTCGAAAGTTTCCAAAGGAATAAAGGTGTCGTTGGTACATGGCACAAAGAAGTCGGAAGTTTCACAAAAGATACGTCCAAGACGGAGTTTGCTTCTTCGTGTTACAGATTATTCCTCTTATAGCCAGGGAGTTCCGGTTTGTGCCTGATTCGTTAAAAGTCTCGCGCAACAGCTTGAAACCAGCACCTGCCTAGGACCAAGTGAGTGACTGAATGACTGAGTCATAGTTGGACTCGTGTAGGCCGGTGTGAGCTGGGCCTTAAAGAGAGTAAAGAGAGATAACTATTTCTGATGGAGGTACACAATTAGCCCTTTGTACAAAATGCTTCGGCCCGTTTAAACCTGGCGTCGCAAACGATTGCCAAGAGGATGCACCTTTGACATCCGCTACGTCAGAGCTAGGACCGTGAGTTATGTTTCCTCCTGGGCGACGTTCGATACTAACCTCTATCAACAGACTCATTCTCAATCCCCCTTTAGCTGGACTTGCCCGCTCCGAAAAGGGTTCACCAGCGTCAGCCTCCTGGGTATGTATATACATATATAAGACCCGTTGAGACGCGGCTACCAATCCTTGACAAAAACACATCCTCTTAACGCGACGACGTGAACGCGAGTCAAGAGAGCAAAACGATCTCGCTGAATATCCAACGAAGGCAAAATGCTTTGTAGTGGAATAGCCGTTCCGAGAATGATCCCCTTACGCCATCCTGAGGACTGCGAAATACGCCGAGCGAACGAAGAAGAAGAATGGCAGATAGATTCGGATGCTTAACTTCCGGAGGAGACATTACGGCAGAGTCCTGGTCGGGGAGGGCGGGGGGTCGAGGAAAGGAATAAAACGAAGTAGTGCCGGAGAGATGAAAAAGAATGAGATGAAATAAGAATGGAGAGACCCGGTAGACCGGTCCATGAGAAAACCGGCCGATGTGTCCCAGTCAAAACACGTTGCGGTCCACGGAAGGATCACGTTGCTGCGACAGGTAAACTCGAATATTTAATTGTATTTTTACAGCGATTAGCCCCCTCTCCCACCCCCCATGTCCCCTCTCGATCACTTCTTCTTATAGGTGGGTTCCTGGCAAGAGATCCTGAGCCTCCTAGGCATATGCGTTTCTCGTGTAAGAGCAGGTCATGTATACCTAGATGTTTACATTGCTCAGTCGTTGCTTTGTGTAAACATCCTCGCTCGGTCTGGCTCTGTAATTCTGTCTCCATTCATTCATTCACGCAACTCCTAATCGCTGATACAAAGAGACACCGAGCTGTTTGTACAAACAGGCCCGGGATCTTACAGTGCCAAGTCAGTGAGTCATACGTGCCGTAGACTTTTACGTCTTCCTGGAAAATTCATCCTCACGTGCAACCGCCCCGACACACGTTACCTACGGAATCTTTCAATATATGCAAAAGGTTTGTTGCACTTGCATCGTACCGTAATTACCGGTTAACCTTGCTTGCCAATCGGCTCCCTGGCTTCTGTTCCCACGTATCGAACGGATGTTAACCCGATACGTGTAAGGACGTAATGACAGTCGCGAGCTACTGTACCAGTGATAGCTAATAGCACGGAGCCAGTTTGATCGTTAGCGCAGCATCCAGCTGTCATCCTGAGACGGCTCTGGTAATCTTGGAAACTTTGCGAAAAGTTTTTTGTACAGACGCACGTGGGTTTAGGACGCGAAGAAAATTGGTCCTGGAAAAAAATAGATTAAGATCAAAAGTTTTAAACAGTTGTGCTATATTATGTATCAGATAAGCACGAGGTAGGTTGCGTGTGTATCGGACACTAAGATGCGAGGTAGATTTTTCGACGACACTCGTTAACGTAATTGCATGGATAATTAAAATCCTCGTCCGAATGAAATAGGAAGGTTTTCACTTTAATGCCTTTAATTTTCTAGGTTAAGCGGGAGCAACCAAGGCTCCTTACTGCTTGGCGTCGCCTCTTTCTCGCGTTCCCATCTCTTTCTTCGGGCGGCTTCTCCTCCTTCTTTTCTTTCTTTTTTTTTTTCCTTTTCGGAACAGCTGAAAACGGGTTCGAGAGTGTTAAGCTAAGTTGAGCGGTGTTCCGCAAAGGGCCCGTAAACTGACATTTGTATCCTACGGGCACACAGCCGCCTTCTCGTACTCCTTATATCCGTACGTAAGGTCCATGCGTGGCGCATGCGCCATTGCGCCATTGCGACAAGCCGAAAACCTTCACTTCTGTATTTATTATGGGCAACTGGTAAGCCTAAGCCAAACATCGAGGTTATATCGAGTAGTCAAGAAACCACCAAGTATAGATTTGTAAGACTAAGCACTGACATGGGATATGTAGATATATGACGGTAAAGGATATTTATACTTACTCATCCCTTTTTAGGTTTAACGACTTGCGTTCTTTTTTCCTCTCTCTCTCTCTCTCTCTCTCTCTTAAAGGACTCCTTCAATTTAGATACCCTCGCCCATTACGGTATAAATGAATCTAGACTGTCTTAACGCGTGCCCTCTTGAATGCCCTATAACGTTTGTGAGAAAGGGTTGGTTTGCTTCTGGTCTCTCAGTAATACGCTTGCCACGCCAAACCAGTTACGGCCTAGAAGCAAATCTATTTTACGACGAGCAACCGGTACGTAAACGCTGGAGCCACCCTTCCTGGAGAATAAGGGTGGTCAGGGATCAGAGACGTATACCTAACGATTACTTCTGTTTCGGATCCTCGATTATAGGAACAGTCCCAGGCTACACGGTTTAGGTCCTAAAATAATTCTTTCTCCAGGATCGACCCGTCCCAAGAAAGATGCATTCCTCCTCGTGGCCAGTCCGTGAGGCCAGCCGGAATTGCGAATCGATCGTGAAACCTCCGTTCCGCTCGAGGTGATAATTGTCCAGGCGTCGCGCCCTCCAAGAAGTGGAAATCTCGCTCCACGCACGTGGCTCGATCAATAAATCAGTGGAGTAGCGACGGTGCACTTAGCCTACGTCTAATCTATTATTGAGAGCGCCACTCCGACTGCGTCGCATTAGCCCAGCCCGCTAAATGTCAACCGATATTCGGCTATTCCAGGAACGGAGAGCCGTGATTTATATCAGTCACAAGAGGGAAATCGGAAGTCAATCCCTTAGCGTGAAGGCAAATCAAATTCTGACTTGAAGCGACTCTGACGTGCGTAATGGATGCTGGTAGCTCAGTAGCGTCGAGGAGGCGAAGAGTTGATGAGCGAAGCAGAGGGAAAAAGAAAAGAATAAACTTATGCTCTGGCTAAAGACAGTGTGTATACACGATACACTGGGCATGATGTAAGGTACGCGACACGTGCTCTACGGTAGTTACGTCGAATGACTATATACCTGAGGTCAAGGTCGTCGATTGTCTAGCGCCTGGTACCGAGCTTAGAGTCTTGATACTTCGATTCATGGTCACCTGGTTTTCCTTGGAACGATGCCTCGGGAACAGGTTGATGACGATTCAGAACGACAGATCGCTACGGATACGCACCTTCGTCCGAACGGACTATCGCGACAGCCATCTTCATGGTGGTATCGATTACCAACCCGTTTACGAAGGTGTTGATCATACCGATTTTTCATTATGAAAATAAAGGACATTAATAAATTCGTCTTGCGACAAAAATTCCACCAGTTTCACAAAAGGATTTTTAAAAAAAAAGTCTTCGGACCTCAGACATTCCTAATCCGCTGTTCATACCCCAACATAACACCATGGCAGATATGCTGGAGTCGAAACAATAAGAAACACGTGTAACACTCCTTAGCCAACAATAAATCAATTGGTAATTAAAGATTAACGGTTCGAAGCAAATGAGTGTTCCAGTGGGGTCTGGGAAGCGGAGGGTAGCAGGACTTGATGTATGAATGATTTCATCAAAGGTTATCCATCATCGCTTCGCCTAGCGGTGAGATGTTTGATGATGCCGCCACGTACGCGCTCTTCTTCGCACTTGCGCGTCGGCGTCCAATGGCGTCCCTCCGCGTTAACATCCAATGTGACGCTACAGTATCACCTAGACGAACGAGACTAAATACTAACTCACTCGTTTACAACCCTCGACACATCCAATTACACGGTTCTCGTGCCATTGACGCTCGCAGTAACGTAGTTTAGCACGATTCCTTACTGTTTCATCAGCGTCTTCAAATCAACACGTGTATACGTAGTAACGATTGCCACAAGCCGTAATAGCGGTAGCCCCAATCATCATCACATAAAATTCCAAATCGCCATACGGAAGCAAAACTTTATCGACGTGGTCGTTCGAAAACTACGCGAAAACATATATCACGAGGATCTTTACGATCTGCAGGATGTAAGTGCGGAAATAGAAAAGAAAAAAAAATTGATCCCCTCTTCTATATTGCAAATACCGTATCTTCGAACGTAGAAGAAAATCGCATGACTCTACGCGGTATTACGTGAATGTTTCTTTGAACGACCCGTCGATCACGAGGATCGTAAGCGTTACGATCAGCGATCTCCTGGAGAACGATCCAATCACGAATGGCAAAAAGGTCGAACCGAGGAAACACACAGTTCTCTTCTGGTCAAGCACGATGCTTCGGTATACCACACGAATTAATGTCAATTGGGTTCCGCATTCCATTGGAGCCAGACCGTTCGGCTCTGGGAGTGGCTCGGTTCCCCTGGTCTCTTATTCCTGGTCATGCTCTTGTTCTTGCTCTTGGGCTTGCTCCCGCGCGGCTCCAATTCCAGTCCGGGACTCCGTCTAGCTCCGACTTAAGAATAATGGAGGTCTATCTAGGAATGACCTCGGTATACGCTCACGAGTGAGTGATGATTAAAGGCGACGTTAGCCAACTCCCCCACCATCGAAAATACTCTGTTCCGTTCATCTTGGTACCTCCTAGGTACTAAGAGATTCTTACTTGCGATACTGTACACTACTGACAGCCATTTAATTCGATTCTCTCTACCTGCTCCCAAATCCTATCTTAGGCCTTAGGATGAGCTCTCTAACGTCCTACCAAACGACCGTTCGTCTCTTTTATTTCACGTGGCCTTCGCGCTTTTTGCCAGTCCCTGTACACTATAAAGAGTTAATATAGCGTCTGTCGTACCGAGATCGTCTGACAATATACTAAATCGGGCTACGTGTCTATGAATGATGAATGCAATATATCCAAATTTGATTCGCTTAATAATTCCTATAGAACGGATCTCGATCGGACGTCGGTTTACTTCACGGCATTTACGTCCTCGGGAAAACTAATTAAAATACTATTAGTCTCTCTAATAACGCGTCTCACGATCAATTAAACGAGTAATATACAATCCCGTGTCTAGTAGGCACAGAGGATAATTCATATGCTTCTAGTTTCTAGGTTATGAACGCCTTGCATTATCGGTATCCAGGTGTCACCCGGATCGGTAACCACTTGGTGAATTAATTATTACTCAGTTCCACCCACTAGAAGTATCGTAAAGAATAAAAGTCTCTGTACCGTATGAATCAGCAATAGCCAAGAGTCGTTAAGACGGTCCATTGACTAAGGAAACAATGAAATGAGGTCGAACGCCCTCGCGAAAGACAAGCGATACCTAATACCGTCCTATCGATAGCATAACCTGGTACGTTACGTAACATATTTAAAATGAATATACAAGTAGCTTCGTTTATCCTGAAAAAGAAATAATAACTATTTTCAAAATCCTTCTCATGACTTGCGTACGTAAGATGGGTTCCGTTCTTGCAGCCTGCATTGGTTCGGATTAGGCCCACGCTCTCTTCAACTACTAACGCGGCGCGTATCGTCTACAGGTCCTTTCAAAAGTACCAATGTCTGACTGACCCTGTAACATACAATATACCCCAGTCGCGTAAAACTGAATCCCAACCACGTCAAACCATAGAGGGAACAATATTTAAGCCTGAAATACCCATGAGCTTGCTAGCGAGTGTATAATAATATTTAAAATGCTCCAGATATCCGTACTTATGAAACGCACGGTAGATCGGTAAGTTTACGTAAGCCCGCGGCGTGCGTGGTATAAGTAAGCAGGCACGACAAGGAATCAATAGGGACTTTTCTTTAATCCGAATGACAATAGTACCGTAGGTAGGTAGGGCACCCACATGTTTAGACGATGGACACAGTGCGTACGTATCTACCGTGTGTGGTGGGTGGTTGGTTTGTACGTATGAAAAGTCAACCTGGCCCGTATGCGAGGGAGCCAAGATATAAAGAGAAAAAGATGGTGGATTAGGCATTCCAATGTGCCCCCATCACGCCGTAGCACAACATGACATAATATAACACAGGCATAACCGAAACGAGCGCTGGATTAGTCGCTCGTATCTAAACATAAATCCATAAAGGGCCCTTGGTACGTTTAACACCGAAGGTCCAAATACGAAGTGGCTGTGAGCGATGTGGCCACGTCCAAGTGGCCGGGCATGCCGTATTTTTATTTCGTGAAATTCCCATGAAAAGAAGTACTCAGGAATACGGTATCGCGAGAGAAGCAATTATACTGGATAAATCGTATTAAGTATACGCACGTGTATTGGGTGATTGTATGTACAGTGAATTGAAGAAAATGCCTCGTTTACGTCGGCCAAAACGATTTCGCCGATTTCGAATGGTTTGCACCTTAATACACGCACCTTGTAATTTCGAAATGGTACCGCGTAAAGGTGGAAGATATTAAACGAGTTCTCGCCGTATATAAATGCGTGGAGTATATATATATATATCCACATTGAGTGGCGGAAGAAACCTTTGCAATTGGCGCAAATTAAAAGTGCCTCTTATTACGTTCATACGTACATGGTACGTATACAGTATGTATATACCTATAGTGTGTATGCATATACGTATATACGTATCTGCGTATAAGTAGAAGCGTGCGTAGGTATGGTATAGGAAGGTAGAGGAAGGGGTTAAAGGGAAGATAAAGAAAAATGGATAAATATTTTTGAAACCCGCTCAGGGGGCTCAGGGGGATAGATGGAAGGGTTTTACCTAGGGGAGTTTTGTTCTTTGTCCGAGGTCCCGAAGACCTGGACGCGGATGGCTAGTGATACAAGCGGTAGGTAATTATAATCGACATTGATTATCCGGATGGTTATTTATGAGATATTTATGTATAAGGCCCCGAGTTAGGAGCATATCTCTCTACGTGTGGAGGACCTACGTGCTACCACACGTGTACATAAGGGAACACGTGAACGAGACTGTGGCCACGCCTTCCTCTGGCTTCGGTCCTAATGTCTTCCAACAGCCTTTAAGCTCTGGACTCGTCTATGGGAAAGCATTATGGAATTCACCGTAATACGTGTTACGAGTTCAAAATATTATCTTGGGCATCGATTACTATACCTTTGTCAGTCAGGAAATTCGAGAGGTTTGACACCACGACACTTCTCATTGTCACAGGGCCGAGTAGTGGGAACCAAATTCAATCTGAATACCGCGTCGTCAAATTGTCCAAGAGTCCCTGGCTCGGGTTTCATTATAATCTTGAACTTTTTATTAATTGCCACCTCGAAGAAAGTGCCACTTTCAATGTATTTGTACCCTGCATCGCCTCGTTGAACCTGCTGCAATGAAAAATGTGGTTCTCGATACTCTCGAAGGTTAATCGATACGTTAATTTTGAACAAATAGAAGATAATTTTCTTGATAGATTTTTCTCCGTTCACTTCACGCCTGTTTGAAACTTAATTACGTACAACGACACGTGGACTGTTCATAGTGACTAATTGTCCAAGGAAGACAATCAGCATGGGAACGGTTACCAAAGAATTCTCCAACTGGGTTCCTTTGGTTGCATAAATCGATACGATGCCTCGAGATGAACTGATCTGAGATCAAGTCTCATCGATCCTTTCGACTGTTGTTCCTCGTCTATCGTCTTCGTCCCGTTCCTGAAATCCCATTCAAGGTAGAGTCTGAGCACTGAAAGGTCTCCCGAGTGAAATTCAAAGAAGCGAGGCTTCTCGAGACGAAACGGAATACGTTCCGGGTATTGGTGAAAGATGCGAAGGAGCCAACGTCGGAACGAAGGAAAGTATCGCCTTCGGAGTGGATGACGGTTTCGTCGAAAAAGTATCCGGTGCCCGATTTCTACGGTGAGCAAACGCGATACGATAAGGCTCCTACCAAATTGAAAGTGTAATTGAATCGAAGGAACGAACGAATGAAATAATGGGTGTCATCTGATAATGGTTTCCACTCGTTTCTGCCAGTCACGCAGAGGGGATCTCTGCGCCGCGAGCACCGAGATTGAACTTGTGTCTCTTTTGTGGTCCAGCCGTGCCGTGCCCGTACCCACCCCGATCGGTAATTAATTGATGGGCTCCGAAAGATATCATTGCAGCGCCGACTAGACTTCACAAAGTACCCGAGTCGCACAAAGCTGACCATTCGCCACCCTTAAAGGATATAGTCCGAGGATGATCCTAGGGATTTTTATAAAACTAATGCCAACCTAACGGCGCCTGCATAGACGTCGCGGAGGTAACCACCTTCCGTGCCCGAGCTCAAGTCTCCATTCGATAATCGATCATCCATCAGAAATCCGCAGCATCACTCGACGCGCTCCGAGATGGCTCCACGGTAGAAGCCCTGACGAGACTGACATTTGCAGCCAACCTGGAAAGAAGCAACGGTGTAGATAGGCCGATCCAGATAAGGCAATCCGACAGAAACCATCACCTTGTTTGTTGTCCAACTCCATTCCACGCTACGCGCAAGGTTTCCGTTTGTGTATTCGGTTACCTGGTTCCCATAACGCATATATCCGTCCCTGCAGGCCTTCATTCTTTCTCCGACGTTCTGTCCCTCTCTCGCTCACGCCAGTATCCTCGATGTCTATTTTCCTACCTTCCATTTCCATTCGCTCGTCCTATTTAACCCTGTGTGCGCAGAGGCGTGCATTTTCCAGTAAAAGCCTGGCCGTCGTCCAGTGACAGCTACTTCCGGTAACACGGTGCGCACTTTCAATAGGTACATATATAGACTGCACAGCAAGGCGACCAAGAGGATATTCTAGGAGCCGAGGAACTCGTCTACGTAACTACAATTTATCCGACCACCGTGTATATGACTTGACGCTTTCTTGCCAGTTTGCCAACTAGCACTGTCACCGCCCTGCCACCAGTCAATCAGGGATTTTATTCAGTAAACTGGCGCGCCTTACCCAGTGTATCGCATTAAATGGATTTCTTCTTCTTCCCTCTCGTGTGCTCCGTCCTCCTCTAGCCGCATCCCTTGGCCTATAGTACCTGCATACATATAGGTGCCGGCCGTGTCTACCGTAGCAGAGACGGCAGCGACGGCAGCGGCGGCAGCGGCGGCAGCACCCTCTTCGCCAATGAATTATTCATACCCTCGACTCAATTCTGCAAGGGGGTCCCGGCCGACTCTCTGGAAGTCAGTCAGAAATACAAGTCCAGATTATAATAGCGTTTATAGCACGAGTGTCGCGGTGAAAACACTGGTCAGGATTAAAGGCGGGAGGGTCCCACTCTGGACGCAAGGTGATACCATTTACATATAAAGCTCCGAAAACTGGTTCTCACCCTTATAAACGGTAGGTAACTATTGAAATTTCGTAGGGCTGCTCCTAACAGTCGGACGACAGCAAACACGCACGAGAGTGACAATTTACTTGCGATTTGTGAGCCCTAATTCTACGCCATCTTTGGCATTGAATGCTCGATGGCGATGACGATTTTTTTTTATCGCTGACGTAGAGAGAAACTGGAATAAAATTGAGACTCTTGGTATTTTAATAGATTTAACTAAAATTAGATTGCCCTCGCCGAGGTTAGATATGATACTGCATTGGATCAAAGTGGGAGTAGTAGACTGACTGGCAGATCGCGAGGCTCCCTTCGCGCCCGTTATAACGCAATCACGGAGTGACGTTATCGATTAGAATTTCGCGATAGAAATAACTAAGCTACCATGCTTACCTGAATCACACCTGGAAGCATATGACTTGCTGCTGTCCAAATAAACGATTTATCGGATTTCTAATAACAGATTTTCAGCATTAGCATTCAGTCAGAAATAGTCTTTCGGGCTTTGTATATGTACGTTGATTCAATCTGGTCTTATCAAAATATATATTTTCATTGATGATAACGTTACGGAGCACAAACCCATGTACCGTTTATACTTTCCTTTCTTCGGGGATAAGTAAATGTCATTCGCTTACCGATTCTGACGCGAACTCTGCCCTCTGGCGTTCTCACGATCCGTATTCCGCAAATGCACAGCACGACAACCCTTTCGTTAAACGAGGCTTTCGAGCATCCAGGACGATCGAATGAAAGAGAATGAGAAGAAGGGAGTTATGCTAATTTTATGACAGCGCCTCGACCCAATTCCCGCGGCTGCGCTACAAGAATTGACTGCGACTTGGTAAACGTACAGATTCCGAGCTGTTCCCTAGGAAACGTTAAACACCATTGTCGTAGTGCCGACAATGGCATTTCTCTCGTACATACCGTACCTGTATTACTAGGCACAGTTGTCACGCTCATTATGTCACGATTGAAGATTTACCTGCGGGACCAAGCATTGTTTCTAATGCGAGGAGATCGCTAGACCGGAACAAAGAGAACGAGGGGAGATGGATGATTGAAAAAATAGCTACTTGAAATTTCAATGTAAAAAGTTAAAGGAAATTTAGAAAAATTCAATATGGGACTCGCTTCGAAAATATTTCACGCGCAGACATTAAGAGACGCCATCGAGTACTGTACATACATTGAGGGAACTGAGGTTATTTATTACGGACGCTCTGCGTCGGCTCCCGAAAATTACATCGTAAAATTCATGTTTCGTTAGTGGTTACGTGGTGGCAGGTGATCCGGTAGTAACTTGGCTCATTTCGGCCATTTCTTATTCACTCGAGTATAGAAGCTACCGAGTCAAATGCTCGATTGAATCGCCGATAATTCTTACCAGGTGATCGTTTTCCATTTTTATTACTCGGGCGACACCAAGGGAGACAGATATCGATAGGAGGTATGGAACATTTTTCTAGGGAATTTTACTCTTCCTGTCGGATCGCATTCGTGCCTTTTAGTTTGGTATACCAACAAGACTTTCCTTGAGGGGGGTCTTTTAAGACACGTTTTTCTCTAGGGAAATCAACGGGAAATCTCTGGCATCATCCGGAAACATTGACGAGGCAGGATTAGGTCGTATATACCAGTAGGATCATCAGCTATAATTAGGAGCCGCTCAAACTGGGAATTAGGGATATTAAGTTATGCACTTGAATGTTGTTGCACATGCACCCTCTCGTCCCGCCTCTCGGGGGGGGGGGGGGG
>JASANN010000233.1:761105-777880 GCA_031762395.1 Calameuta pygmaea | reverse complement strand
ATCTCCCCCCCCCCCCCCCCCAGTTCTCCCAATGTAAACAAGATATTACTAGAAGTCGGATTAGTAAAGTCGTTCGCAGGTCCCGTGAAGTTTGTCCAATTAATAAAAGAGCCGCGCAAACTGTAGAGAGAAAAAGTCACTATGAATTAAACGGATGAATCAAATCCATTCGACCAAAATGGCGCCAGCAGTTTAATTTGCCTCTGATTCGTAACGCGTTCCGCTCTTTTCACTGATCTTGCTGTAGTAAATTTTTTGCTACACTGCTCAACTAACCAGATAGAGTTCACAAGAGTACGGAGACGGTAGTCTTTGGCAAAATCCCATTTCCAACGAAAGTGGACACGTGACATTAGCCGTAGGTCACGCCCCCAGCTACATAATTATATGAGGGTTCAGGGGTTCCACGTTCCTATTTTTGGCTCTCAACCTTTTTTCTCGCTCCGATCCCTCCGTTCCCTCTCTATACCCATCTCACTCCCACCCCCACAGTCCATACCACCGAGCATTTTAATAAAGGCAAACTAAAACCTAACTAGACGCGAACGAGCTATGCATAATTTTCAGGGAAATTTGAGAACACATCTGGCGCGTCTAGTCCAATAACACGTGACGAAGGTACCTCAGCGCCAGCAACGTTGCTACCACGTGGTACTTTGACTTCCTCCATGAGAAACGTAGTTACGATATACATATAGAGCCGACTCCTATCCATCGGTAACCTCGAAGGCCACGATAAATATCACGTGCGTTTGCTCTCTCGAATATTCGTTAATTCATTCCCGCGACTCGTAGACGGATAATTGCCGCGATAAATCCGTTATAAATCCTGACCAAAGAGCCTGTCGTTGCCTCGCCACGAAATCCATTTCGCATTATAAATCAATTCCATTTGGTTCGTAGTCTCGCAATCTCAGTATAAACGATCCTTACTTACATCAGCCGATATCTCTTACTCAGCTGCGTTAAAAACCTATTCAAGCCGCATATACACATATACATATAATACACATCTGTAATCCATGCATATCCTTCTTGTGCGGTACCATAAAATACATACGACCGTGCAGAAGTTAATACCCAAAAGCATTATAGCTATACGTGTGTACTGTGTACAGTGAACTTCGAAAAAGTAAAAGGGTCCAGGTAAGAAACCAGTAGAGAGTAGCAGGTAGTCTCCGATACTTGGGAGGATGGATACGTGGTCCAGTGTAACATATATAGTATAGACACGCCCTTGAAGGCGCGATCTCTCGCGATTTAGGGCTCTTAATTATATGTGTGTGCAATGGAGAATAGCGTATCCATAGCGGGGGAGTTATTCGTACGTACACTTCTTCCAGGTACGCACGTATTACGTACACGCTTAACGCATTATGAATAAGTATACAGCGTATTGACGCGTATGCGCGGGGCGTGGTGAGCCCGAAGCGTCGACCAGGGTTGGCCAAATCCTCTGCCGATCTCTTCCTACATCTTTCGTACGCGTACGTAAGAAACCCATAGTAGCCTAAGACTGACGTGAATTCACCCATCGAATGCGCGGCTATGCATGGCGTGCATCCTGCAATTCTCAGGCAGCTCGCGAAATCCTCGACTTTTGTTTGCATTTGCTTCAACTTCGTGGGGGTTTTTTTTTTCCTTCGGACCCGACAGAACGTGGCGAAAACGTGAGGCAACTAATTCGAATCTACCTCACGGCTATCGGGGACCCCTCGATTTCGTTGCGTATCCACCCACTTGCATCGAACCTCCAGTCTCAGCCTTGCGCGCCGCTCGAGATCGAAACGAAAGGTGGGGCAGGAGATGATTCGCGGGCGAGGGTGCGTTATCGGATTTGGCAATGAAAAATTAGCACCTGCTAGGAAATGTTTATTCGAAAGTCCAATATGCCAGGAGTCGATCGCAGACCGACTTGGTTTTAATCGAAGCACGTGCCCCTCCTTCCCGATCTTATTGCCGTGGGAGGACCAATCGGATCTTCTGAAGGGTTTAATATTTACCGATATTTATTACTCCACGGTATGTATAGCACCCTGCGAGACGGTAACTTGCCGACGGGTTCACATTCTGTACATCAGCCCGGCCGTTTTCTCATAATTAAACGGTTACGAAAGCAGAAACAGGATCGGACGGATCGGTGATCGAAGATGCGGACGCCACCCGGCGGGTGAGATGAGTCCATTCGAGATGAGTATATCCGTGAAATTACATCGCGCTTCGGAGTCATCAGTCATTCGTATCATTATGCGTGTGGCCTACGTGCAAACGCCTTGCGGACCAATGACTCGGACGAAACGTTAGGTACTGTTACGATGCGCACGCGCCTTTCCTTTCGAATGCGCAAATCATGCCGACGAATACTTCTATGTGCTACGTACATCGCATACAATAGCACAGGGCAAAGATTGACTGACTGTACCAGGTACAGCTGATGCTGAAGAAGCACGTGATCCGCGGTCATTTCCGAAGAATAGACCATGGGCTCTGTCGGGGCCAGTGACGGGTATACATATGAGACCAAACTGTCGTTTCATGCAAGCGACAGTTACCCGGTGAGCCTGGTGTATAGAATTTATTCGTTTTTAAATAATTTATAAGCCTTTCGTGGGAAAAGAATCGGTCTCCGAGCTCCATTACAGTTTGAGGCTTATTAGCCAACTAATTGGCGCCTGGTACCTTTAATCGGAGTGCGAGTTAGCTTTTTCACGTAGCGACAGGAACGCGCGACAGTGACGTCGCCGAAGGCACGTGAGACGCCGGCGTGCTCGGAAACCCTATTGACACGCGATTAAGCGCTTAAGAGTGCGGCATTTCGCGAGCGGAGAAACGTGGCTAACTACGAGCAGTCCATATAAGAAGGTACAGGAGGGAGTCGGCGAAAGAGAGGAGAGAGAGAGAGAAAGAGAGAGTCCATACACTGTATGGAAAGATACGAACCACAGCGGCATATTAACCCATGCCGCAGTGAAGTCTGTCTCGGACAAATCGCGTATTTATGATCTTCTCTCACAATAGGAAGATTTTTAATCCCTCGGCAAGACCTCGCGGACTCCCCAACCAGTTATATCATCTTATATTTCGTCCGGCAACAATCCGCCCGCCTCGTACACGTAGGTAGACGACGCTGAACGTGTGTACATAAACATGTCAAGGAGCCATTATGCAAATTTTTAAATACGACGAGGCTATATATCCTTACGCCGGGGTGTGAAAAATAAAATTAGCATTGCCACAAATGTTTTTTTGGCTTAAGATACGCGGCAAGGAAGTATATCCCGTTCGCGGCTTAGGGCAGACGTTACCTACTCGGCCGATGCCTTATACGCACTGTACCATAAACCTACAAGCTTCCTGGTGCAGAGACGACATTCAAATATAAAGCTCATCCCCAAGCCGTAATCGTCCCCCATATAAATCCTTGTCCTCGATCTCTCAAGTCACTCGTACCCCCTAGATCTACGTATACGGACCAAGGCCGACCCGGCCTCTACCCTCTGACTATTCAATATTCGAGCCTTCGCAAAGAACAGGTCGTCTCCAGGCTGCCGCAACGGAGTCAAACGGACGCTGGGACCGGTCCCGTGAACTCAGCCGAGTCTGCGGCGGAAATGAAGGAGTTGATATATCTGCCCGAGAGCCATAACTCACTTAGTACTTGCATACCCGTACTTCTCCTCGCACTTCTGTGCTCGTGCCCTCGCGTTACGTGAGCGGCTGCGAGAGCCCTCGCGCGCCACTGGAGTGCCCCAGAGGAATACAGATGGAGACTGGCGTGTACGGTTCCAAGAGAGGGAGAAAGGGTTCAAGAATGAAAGAGGAGAGAGAGAGGGAGAGAACGAAGAGGACCATCAAACTTCCCGAGTCCTACAGTTCCTACGGAGGACCGAGCGAGAGCCGATACGCGAATATTTAATGCGTCGCACTAAATTATGCAATTACCTTTATGTCCGCCTGAAGACCATCCGTGCTCGTACCAACACCATAAGTCTCAACGTATACACCCGAAACCTTATGGGGTTTAAAACGTGTCTATACGACCGGGGTTTAGGTACCTCGTGTCTGAACCCCCCATGAACGACATATATCATGTAAGGCTATCGCGAGTTACCTACTAGCAGCTTCGGCCTCAAGTTGCCTATATACCATTAATGCAACAAAGTACGTAGGTGGCTGTGTGGAAGGTTTACTTCTTCTCTTCTTTATCGTATCTTCCTTCTCTCTCGTTCAATATATAGTCAGGCTCGCCGTATACGTACGTCTGTAATGGATTCTGTACTCGTCTCTTGGCACTATGGGAATTATCCGTTATCATTGCGAATGTATTAACTAGGGAGACCTCCTGCCGATATGGCAACCATTAACTTATCCTCTCCTTCGGAACTTCGACGCCTCGCGTCACTTCCTTTTCAGCCTAACGCCCCTCGGAAGGACTTACGCGCTCGACGCTTTTCGTAGGGAGCCGATCTCTGGCATTTCTCTATGGTATCTTGGTCGTAACTCAGGAATCATTGGGAACGGACGCCCCCGTAGGATAGAAGAACGTAAGTGACTATACTGGTTACCCGGAGATACAATAGTTTGTGTCGTATGGTTCGGAATACTATATAGTTCTCAGGGTGGATATACTGTCTGCGTGCTTTACTGTTTGATTAACAATATATCAGCCTGATATCAAATGCATTGTTACACTCGTATATACATGAAGTAGATAACTGAGCTACTCGCTAGAACGTAGGTACTCCATGGAATATATTTAGGAGTTAAGTCAAACAGATTATGGAACTACATGACTTTGCTCGATAAACACTCTATGAATTTCATATGTAAAGATATCTTGTGACGGATCCTTGTTTTCGATCGGGAAAATTATAGTTGAGAAATTCATGCGTGCACGCATGCTTTATTAACTGGTAGATCAACCTCATAAGGGAGAAAGCTTGATTTTCTCGTAGATGGAGACTAATCTTAATTATGCTATGGTATATGAATCTAATGGATCGTATAAGGTGTGAAATTAAATATCACATGATACCAACTTCCTACGGGTAAACCAATCGAATCGAGAGACGCAGAAGTGGCGGCAGGTTCTTGGGAATTGACCGGTACGTCGATGATCGTCTTATCTGAGAAAACTCTTTTGACTATTACGTTTAACGAGCGCCAACTAATTATAGTGATCGCGAGCGCAGCCTCTCACGTACCAGCTGATACATTTGCGAAATTCTTTTGCAACGCCACGAATCTGCCAGCACCTAGGTAGCAGATTAGGTACAGGTAAGAAAGTCGAACTGGTTTCAGAATTGTATCTGTTCCCAAAGGGAAACGCATGTAACTCGATGAGTTTCTTCATTATGTCGAATTCTCAAGAAAGGATAAATAATGAAGATCTATTATTCCAAAAAATGGAATGACATTTTCATAGGACACTTGAAAGTCCTGGCTGAGTCTATGCTTATTTAGGACTGATTTACCATAGCAATAAAAATGATCGTAGTCACTTCTGACTCATCAGGATGACTCGGCATTCCCTTAGGGTGTTTCCTAAGGGCGGATATGACGTGGAACCTTTCTTGAATGGAATTCAATCGATGCTACGTAGAGAGGATTAAATTTTTCAAGCTCAGGAGATACATTGCTCCAAGATTGACTACCTGTCTTACGATGATCTTCAATGCGCATTGTAAATATGCACGGTAAAGGGTCTTAATGAGTATTGAAACGTGGTCAGAGTTGAGGAAACAAATTTTCGGCCGGAAGGATCTACCAAAAGATATCTAGTCGGTTGGCTGGCTGGGGATGGCTGGCTGAGTGGCTGACTCCTTGGGGTACAGAGGTTAGGACAGAACGTGTTATTAAGGATCTCTCTTGGATAGCATGAGCGAGCAGCCGAGGAGCAAGTGTTGAGCAATGGACAACGCCGAGTCGAGCCAAGTCGAGTCAACGTTAGGAGTCGAAGCCCCAAGGGGCACTGCTGAGCTGGGCTGATGAAACCACAATGACATAATATTATGCCGAGCTGTGTGGCAATAATCATATGCTTCTCTTGTACTCGTGCCTGCCCGGTTCATCCGCTGCCACGATTTTGGTTTGTTTCCTATATGACCACGTATAGCGCATACCGACACGCACATCACGTGAATATTAATATTCTAATAGAGGTTCGTGCATTCTCTGCTCATATTAGTAAAATATGATAACGCGAATTTCTACGTATATGGGAAAATAAGCGGTCGATTCGTTAATCCTTCGGAGATCCATTACCAAGGTTATGGACGTTACTGAGAAACGATTACGATATGTAGGGGATACGATAAATCATCGGCGCAGACACCTCCAATGATTGCTGAAAGTTGAAAGCTTTAATTTTCTTAATGTACCTTCGATGTATCAGGGGCGTGAAGGCTCGTGAATTTTTACAATAATATTCGCGCTCCTGATAAACGCATGGAGTTTGGTAAAAAAAACAAAGAAAGGAGTCATTTTCGAATTTAAATCGAAATTTGAATTGAATTTGATGTAAAAGCGAAGGAACATAACAGAGAGACTATTTCTTACCAGAGAGAACAAAATGTCGATCCAATCTCATTATATGTCCCATGCTCCCTTTTTACAAGAATGATGCGATCAGCTGCGTAACGCCATAAAAATAAAACCAGCAAGGGGAATGACGTCACTTACGTGAATTCCTAAGCGGGATCCACTTTTCTGGAAAAACATTTCACGGACTGTATGTCCCGGATGACGGGTCAATAGGTCGAGGCTTGACCCAACTAGTCTACCTTTGGACACCGTTGCCACAGTAAAATCTTCATTAGGATGCTTTTACCTAGAATACAAAATTAAAAAAACGCTCATCCATCATTTTGGACAGTGATAAATCTTGTAAAAGTTTTCTTCAAAAAAGAAAATATTCTACGAGCTGCTAATTTTCGTGATCCAAAAAAAAAAAAAGACAATGCCCATACTATCTCCGTGCACTTTCTCCTGAATCTGAAGGAGCAGCGCTTTCGAAAATACCACATAAAAATATAACAAGCGAAGGTACGTTAATTCGAAAGTGAACGCATCGCGCGTTCCGTACTGCGTGAATTCTCGGTAGACATCAAGACCAGTAATTCCGCAAAAAAGAGGTGCCGGTCGTTGCTTCTACTCGAAGTAATAAGGCATTATCTTAGGAGAGGAGCGCTACAAGTTTATCGTACGGACTAAAGGTATAAACAGGTAAATGTACACCAGCCGAGTGAAGACGAAGAAGAAGAAGAAGAAGAAGAAGAAGAGGAGTCAAAAGGGGACCGTGTGAATGAGCTACTGTTCTGCGGTCTGAACAATCTCTTATATTTCTTATTGAACGCGGAATGCAAGTAATACACCAAAGATCTTCGGTGTGTTGCATCATATCTATATATACGTGAAATCATCACGGGAGAAACCGAACACCATTGAACTCGAACGGTAGATAGCAGCTCGAGAAATCTTCCGTTAACCGTCATCCGGATCGAGCGGAAACTTCAGCACTGTAGAAATGTGAGACTCCAGTGCCTTTAGAAGATTCCAAGACGCACGTAGGATACAGGACTCCGTGCGCAGCGTGCGACCCGTCATGAGAAAATACATAGACTGGCGACTCGATCAATTATCCGTCTTGCAATGTACTAACTACTGTTTCCATTGATCAGCGAAAACAGGAATTACTGCATGCTCATCGAAAGGAATTAGAAAGCAGACGGAAAGTAATGTGGGATATTGTCGAGCATTGACCAAGAGAGAGAGAGAGAGAGAAGGGAAGATACGGAAGAATTAAGAGAATCGAATCGAAGGAGATTTTTGCCTTCGAGGGGATGCGGTTAGCCGAGACTGGCAAGTTTCAATCTTCGCTGAACGATGTAGACTGTTAGCCTGAAAAGGCTGAGACAATAATGGCTGGAATTACGATCGTGGATCGCGGGGGATAAAGCGATAGCGTAATCGTACACGGAACATATACATATATATATATATGTATATGTATACTATCTTAAATACGTATTCCGATCGTTTCAGCTGTTAACTCCAAATGGAGGTGTATTAGGTGTATACCTGAGAATTATTCGATTTCTCAAAAGGTGTCCGAAGGCACGTTATCTTCGCGTCGTTGAAAGGGTTAACCTATGACTGTTCAAGAAATCTTGCATACCACGCCGGGAACTAAAGATAATAGAAAACTGGTAATGACCTGGACTGATGGAAGTGGATGGACTGTAAGAATAAAGGTAGAGACAGTCTCGTTATCTCGGTGTGATAAGGTTTAAGGGTTGGTCGGGTCGAGATGATTTTCTGGGATATTTAAAGGAGAGAATCATCAAGGATAAAAACTGCCTAGTCGTAAAAGTCAAAGATTTCGATTAGAGTGAAAAAAATTTATCTACTGCAACGTGTCCATAAAACTTTATTTCTATCGCAAATTCTTTGGGAAATTACAAAACAAAAAAAACACCTGATATGCCTCACCTGCTTCACGTGGGCAATGCTGACATCGCTTGGCAGATCGTTAAATTATTGCCTTTACACGATTCTAGCGATATAAAGACGTTGTGAGATTCAGCACAGCATCTGGCGTAAAGGATCGTCCCCACGTGCGTAATCCGCTGCGTCTCACGCGCATGCGCGATTCTTCGCGGACATGAGTAAAGTGCGAGTGAGCAATATGAGACTATAGTATAGCAAAGAGAGAGAGAGAGAGAAGAGAAAGACATATATGCAGAGCCATTCGTATATCGAGAAAATTTAAAGCCTGACAGAAACTCCTGCATATATCGCCCGTATAAGATATAAACAATGGCGCCGATAATCTGATCGCGCGACACCTTTACTTTTGCATTATGTTATACAGACACGCCGTTTCTACACTAACCAGCTATTCTGGTCCACGTGATGAAAGTGCGTGAGTACCGAAGTGCGTGCATGGAGTATTTCATACCTTCATATATGGAGGTTGCGTACCTATATCCACATGGGCCACCATGAGTACCAAGATATACAGCATGGTAGTAACATACCAGGACCAGTTCCGTTCGCACTGCACCGATATTCGCAGCATCAGAAGACACGAAGAGTGCGCGAACGCCATACCTATAATTTTCTTTCCATAAAACATGAAGCAAATTTGAGGCTAGTCAGCAGAAGATCCATCAACTCCTCGGTATATAACGCTACCTACTACTACCCTCTGTTAAGCGTGTTGAATGAATCTCACCATTGAATCCGTACTCGGATTTTCGTAATATCGCACCGAAGGTAGGTTCGAGCTAATTTTCATTGCAGTCAAAAAAACTAAAGAAAGTTACTAGGAACTGCTGAGGAACAAGGTTACGGTATTTAAATTCACATGGACACCCCTATAGTGTCCGACGATGATAACCTCCAGGTTGGACTACCGGTTAGGAAAAAGACTCCTAAATATTTGGAGGCCTCGAGAGCTCCTTCTTAGACAGAGTGCCCTTTGCTGGCTGCGGCTACCTTCCAAGTGCGTAAGTGGACCTCGTTAGGAAACTCTAAAAAATAAACGAAAGCCTCGTCTACCGGCGCATAACCACTGTTGACCAAAGGACAGTGAAGTGGATAAAGCTGCGTGTGCGCACGCGCGGATTACGTTACGCCATTGGAAAAAGTACTGCCCGGTTTATGATATTGGCGTCCTGGAATCGATTAACGTACCAAATGCGATTCACTCGAGGAACTGGCAAGAATCGGAAGGATTTACGACAGTAATAGGCATTGCAGTCCCAGTACGTGAATGCTAATACGCGTCATACGTGGGCGCAGTATGGCACCCCGTAGCAAATCCAATCAAAGGCCTACTATGCCAGGAGGCCCACATTCGTGCTTTGTAACGTCTTGCATTGTCTGCTTCGCTCTTCGGAGCGTCTCTCTTCCGAAATCGGGCACAACAACTTTCACATATATTTAAATGCATATAGATCAATACGACCTCAGCGTCCATTTTCATCTTCAACCTACTAGCGCACCTCGGAAATTTTGAATTTCCCGCGCGACCCGCGATTTCGTTCAGTGACACTGCTATATGACAACGTGGCTCTTATTAGGATCACTCCGAGAATTCCAACCGTAGCCAAAGGATCGCTAATTCGAGGCTAATGACCCAACTAAAGGGCTGCTGCGCCAAAGGGGGGGTTGAGCATACCACCGAGAGACGAGGAGGACGAGAGTTAGAAATAAAAAAAGAAAATTCGTGGGATCCGCAGAAGGGACTGAGGCCGATCCAATAAACATAGTGAGTTTATCGAGCAGTTATGCCAGTCGACCGCTTATCTCTTGAACACCCACTTAAACCTTACCTGAGCCATCCAGCTGACCCGCGTGAAAAACCTCGCACTGGACGCACTCTGCGCGCTCGACGATTTCTTCCCGTGTTAATTTATCACTCCTATACGTATATAGATATATAGCCTACTTATATTTCTCCAACGTTCGCCAATCGTCCTCAAGGACTTTTGAGGAGCTCGTCCATGTCGGATAGCGTTAACGCCACTCCGCGCCATTCATGGAGATGCTTGTCTCTACGTACTCGACGTATTTATCACAGTCGGTAATGAAGCTAAAGCGAATTTGCTTGTCATTGCGAACGGATAACAGACTCGTGTAAGATTAGATACGGTGTCGCGTGACAAACTAGTTTTCCATAACTATAACCTATGATAACAATAACATTGCTTGATTGAATATTTTCTCTGTTTCAGGTAAGTGTCCAAGCAGTGTCCATAAAGGAGACAGACGAATACATGCGAAATAATTATTACCGTCGATACGTAAGATTAGCAAGAATTGTCATTTTATAGATTAAAATTTAAATTTGTAAATAATTCGATACGCTGGTGAAAGCAACACGTGGTCATTTAGATTGACGTACGTTCGGTCTGGATAATAAGTCTTTTTGATTTAATATAAGAGTTATGTAAAATCAAATTCTGAGTGCACAGTGTATATATATATATATATCGCGTGCATCGTTACGCTGCGCTGGAAATCGATCAGCGTTCAATAGGAAAACTCGTGAAACCAATATACAGCTGTAGAAAAAGCACTTTGAAAAATATATCCTCCCGCTCTCTCACTCACTGTGGAAGCCGTTTTTCGTTCTTAATTTGACAGCAACGAGGATCCTCGATAAATCGTTATCTCGCGAGCGCGGATAACTATCCCGTGCGGCACGGCCGGTTAGCCATTTATTTATTTTTCGTCATACTTTTTTTCTCGCTCCCTCCAACCTTCCCCGGCGAACCTTTCACCTCGCTCTCCTTTCCCTATTCATTTATTTTCCCTTCCACCAGCAACAGGGCCGCCAGGGACGAGAATACTCGGCAAGCTTATCGCATGGTGAACCGATCAAGGATTCGCAGAGCCGCGTATCCTTGAGGCACGACCGCTCGGCGTACCAGTAAAATCGATGGAACCCCGCCCACATTACAGTATAATGTATATGTATATACAGGAATATTTTTTTATTCCCTTTTCCACTTTAAATATGTTTATCCGCATGTTTTATGCCCCTCCCCTGGCAACAATGCGATTCGCGTATCACGTGCTTCTTCCTTTTTTCGGCTTTGCGACTGAACATTTCATCCCCCGTCTGGTAGAGCGAATCGCGCGTGGGTTAAAATCCTTCGCGAAAGGATCAGCGATCTGAAGTCATACGTGCATTTCCATCAGGCGTGTCTGATAAATAAAGTCGGCTCCGTTCAGGTGGGTCGCACAACTTTTACATGTCTTTCGTTTTCATCGCGCGATTTACGTCCATTGAGAAACTTACCGGTGCCGATGATATAGAGATCCTAGGCGAATGTCTGCGTCTCGTTGGAGTTTGACAAATGACAGGAAGAAGGACGAGTGAAGTCTAGACAAGGAGCATACGAGCGTGGAACTTGAGGCGGCGTAGCACACACGCTCCGGCGTCGGAATGCATCTCGGGAACGACGCCGATGGCGCTGGTAGCGTCGGTGGCGTCGGTCGCGTCGGAA
Source organism: Calameuta pygmaea (assembly GCA_031762395.1). NCBI lineage: Eukaryota > Metazoa > Arthropoda > Insecta > Hymenoptera > Cephidae > Calameuta > Calameuta pygmaea. The sequence goes on along the minus strand of JASANN010000233.1, from coordinate 765,863 downwards.
CTCAGAAAAGTGAAAATTTCCTCGAGTGGAAAAAATGATATTCAGCAGACAGTCGAGTCTCGAGAGGCTGTGGATCTTTTTTTTCCTGGCTTCTTCTTCACCCCCCCCCCTCCCCTCCCATCACCCTCCCCTGGCAAAGCTCGCACCGAGTGCACGTGGAATTTCATGCGTAAATCAGATCTGTTCCATTTACGATAGCTGCCGACGCAGTGACTCTCCCGTACGAGCCATTTCCGAGGAGATCGATCCTCGTTAGATTTTTTTTTATTCCTGACGTCATTTTTTATTTCTCACGACTTTAACGCGAGCCAGACGCTCGCGGGTGCCAAGTCAAATCCCGAAATCTTCCGTCTGGCATCATGGAGCATTCGCAATGGACCCACCCGCGTCTGAAGAAACTAACCGGAAATCGTCATATTTCGTGGTTTCCTTTGAAGACTGACAATCTTCTCGGCTATGACGAACGACTCGGTACTCGGGTCTCGACACGCATGTCTCAGCCTTCGTCGATATTCGTGCTGCCCAGAAAAGATGAAGGTACAGCCGAGAAAGCCAGAACGAGCAAAAACGCGAATACCCGCAAAGAAGAGAGAGAGTGTGGCCAGCCCGGGATACCTTGGGGATAGGCTATGGGAGTCGGTAGAAAAGTATGGCCGAGGTGACGGGACAAAAGGAACTAAAAATTGAAGAAAAATAAGAAACGAGAGGTCAGACAGCCAGAGAGCCAACCAACCAGCGAACCAGGCAGACAGGAGAGACGCGCAGGCACGTACGTCCCATATATGCTTATAGCAATAGCTATCTATCCATACATAAGTTATTTCCAGACTGTGATTTAAAGTTGGCAATGCATAAAGCAGCGGCCAACCGGCGACTTCTTCAGGGCCCTTTCGTAGTTTCGCCCTCGGTCGGTATAACGTCTGGTTGCCTACACACGTTTCTACGTGGTATGAGAGAAAGAAAAAAAGGAGGAGAAGTAAGTCGTACATGTGTAAGGGTTGGTAAGAGGAGGGATACTCGGGGGGGTTATTGCAAGGGTGGTACAGTCAAGGTACTCTGTGTCTTTCCTGCCTTAGCGACTCTTTTTAGATGGAGTACAGTTCAGTCTCTCTCCATCCTGGTTACCGGACCACTATCGCAGATCCTTCGGCTATCTCTTTTGAGAAAGCCTTGGAGAAATACGAGAGAAGCTTCCGAACCTCTTCGAACCCCCCCTCCCCAGTATAACCATAGAGGAACGAAGTGTCGCCAGGGCTTTAACGGAGGGACATCTTTGTTGGCATCCCTTCCTCGTCGTCTTCTTCTTCACTGAAGCAGCCTTACTTCCGGCCTCTCGAGCACGGCTTAGCCACCCAGGATACCCTCTTCCCGGTGCTGGCCTGCTTTCGTGCCTTGGAGAGGTCTCCGTTCACCCTCCCGCGATACAAGGATCTCTTTCTCTTTTCACTTTCTTTGTTTTCTCCAGTTCTCTCCTTCGCTCTATTCCTTGTGAATTTAAGTCGTCGTTGAAAAAAAAATTCAATTCTATAACTCACTCATGCATTTTACTCTGATCCTGCACAGTACGGACACGCGACGCGCTAGACGTGCGTACGAATATGACGAATGCTGAGTCATTGAACCATAGACGAGTTTGACGAGAATCCATTTGCGTAAGAGGAAAAAAAAACCTAGCCCTCGTAACTAACTGTAGTAAAAATTCATTGGGAAAGATTTTTTGTAAAAAAAAAAAAAGTAAATTTTAACAAAGCGAGACGACTGAAGTAAAATATAATTTACCTATATTTCTGTATCTAAATATTTATTAGCTCTAGGACTTATAGAGAAGAATGGACAGGGTCGTCTCCTAAGGACCATCGGTTTGCTTAGCCGGGCCCCAATTTGTTGCGGGTCCTGTTAACTAACACGAAATACTCGACAAGGTGTGAAGCCTACATCGTGTCATGCTAACTTTAATATCATTGTACGAGCAGTAGTCGAGTCTCAAACACCGTCTGCCGTGGCACTAACCTATAGCAACGGCAATGGCACTGTGAATGCCTACCAACCTATCTGAATAACAGCCAACACATAACATAACACCTCGGCTACGGGGCAGCCATTGAAGAGCAGCTCCACATTGTCCTACGTTACAATGGGTCACTCACTGAACTGAATGACCCATACCCATAGCCCATAGAGAGTCCCATGGGATAGGGCCTTTTTTCTCTCAACCTTTCTATCCCCTCTCTGTACCAACCTTCGGTGCACCGTTCTTCCCCTTCGTCCCCCTTTTTGTCCAAGATTCGTCAGGCCCAGAGAATGTCAGCAAAAACACTGATGCACCAGACTCGATGTCCATACCCATACCCAATCCCATATCCAAACGTGAATGCTGGGGTCATCACTCGTGCCCCTTACAGACTCTGATCATTTACCCTCCTTTGCTTCTTCTTCAGTTTGTCTACCCAGTCGAGTCTTTCTAAGATCCAACCATAGTGCGCCATTCAAGAGCAAGACTATCTATGTAGTACATAGTATATAAGGAACGTCTTCTTTTTTCCAGGATTAACACGATATTAAACTCTCGCTGTTCTTTATGATTTTAACTGTCCTTGATCTCGGAATGAAAATACTATCAATGACTTATGGATGAATGGACCTGATTTTTGAAAAAAAAAAATTTAAAGAATGCATCACTCGGGTAATAAGTATAGACCCTATAGTTCTTGATAATGAATTCGCAGGTCCATTTGGTGTTAGCAAGGACACACCATATGTGCACGTGGACCACCAGAATCTCAACGGGATGTGGGAATTTTCTAAGAACCGGCAGTTTCTCGAACCTCGCGTGTTTACTTTAGCGCGTAGAAACGAAACGCCAGTACCATCTAACTCGAGAGGCCTGTTGCCTAAACAATCCAAATGGTTGTTGGAATGAATCTCTCCGGGATGACAGACCACACACAACCATATCTAGCCTTAGTTCTGGAATCGAAAAGGTCCAAGTGGGTGCGGTTATATGTATTTCACAGATTTAAAAAACATAAAAAAATAACTTCTTACACGTAGACAAGACGTCCTTAGGTTAAATCGAAAGAGCCGGACATTCCATTGGATCGTAGGAACCCTGTCGATTCCAACGTATATTAAAGCTGCTACAAATCTTTTGATCTTGAGAATTAATAGTCACTCGTGATCGACAATCAAGTCCTCATCCTTACTGCAGAATCATTGAAGGCTCATACCGATCGAGATACACGATCGCGTGCATTAGACTCCTCTATCTATTAATTGTCCGACACAACGTGGGCGGCTTCCGCTCTCGACTAATTGCACAGACCAGATAGCACGGGAATAATTTCAGCCCCGAGTCGTACCTTAAGAACCTACGGGGTCGCCGGTATCTATAACCATGGAAATAAAAAAAAAAAAATTCATTCAACATACACAAAACAGGAGAGAGATCGTTTCGCAGCCACTAATGAAACCAGACGCTGATAAACGCATAGGAGACCCAACCCCATTTCTGGAATTCACTTTGTCCCTGTTGCACGCTATTTCTCTATATATTTATATACCTAGGGTCTCAAGATTTTTGGTATTTCACAGAAGGTCGCTGCACCTCCTTTTCGACGCCGCCGACGCGACTCGTGATTTATGACGGGATCGGACCGACTTCCCTTTCCAGGGCGTCTCGTATCCTGCCGGAAGCCGCCTCGAGGCCGTCGTCCTGTCGTCTGGGATTCTGCATAAATTTACCGAATCTTCCTGTTTCGGACCCAATACCAGTTACGCCCACGCTCTACGGCTTTGTCTGGGCTCGATCGATAAAGCCATTGCGCTAATTCGATTGTCGTGGAAAGATACCGCTTCTATAGTTCGCACAATAACTATATACGCCCCACTACTTATAGATAACACATTACCTTCAACTACGCTAATGCGCGCCTTACGCGCTGTTCTTCGGTCACGGTAATTGCGTGAGATAGGAGTCTAAGGAAAACTCGGTCAACTCCCATGCAACTCCCATTCTGTAATCACGTTACGCATCAGGTATTTTCAACGCAAAACATCTACCAGGCTTCTAAGCACTTCTAATCTTTATACCACGATACCTGACCAGACTACCACTGCCTTGGGCGTGTTTAAAACGTCAAGCATAAATTCAAGGAAGAGACGTCAAGAGGCTTCAAGGATAAAGAAAAAAAAGAGTGACAGAATTCAAAGAACGTTTTGCAATACCCTAAGAATACTTAAGTGCAGAACTCTTTTGAAAAAAAAAAAAGAGAGATTTCTCATTCCTCAAGTATGCTTGGGAATCCTTATCCGATGATGTATGCGCATAGTTGCGGGTAGGCAGCAGTATATCGACCTTGGTATCGATAGGATCTGTTACGATTACTCAGAGTCGATTCATCTTGCGACGCTTGCATCATTGTGCCGCGCATGACACTTCAGGAATATTAATGCGACCTGACACTTTCATTCGTCCACAGAGAGCAGGGAGGCCGCGAAACTGTCTACTATTTATTAAACGACAATTAATTCCACTGTGCCAGCGAATAATAAATTGCAATAATCTTCGAGATTTTAATTATAGCCGTATACCGGTCGGCACCGATATCTCGCTGACCGTTTCTACACCTCATTAAGGGACTGCTTGGAAATCCTCGTTAGATCCTTAATAAGTCCTGGCTGTTTTAACCCCTTCCCGTGCCATTTAGCTCGACGAAACTCGGGCCCAAGCGGTACACATCGACGCGCGCTAAACAGACC